>WNGS01101630.1:0-14703 GCA_020271785.1 Procambarus virginalis
TTTGTAAATTTTGTATATTTCACATTTAAGTACAAATATACCATAAAATATACATAAAAAAGAGCTGAACACACTGAATCTACAGAAGCATATTTGTTCACTCACTGTGGCAATCTGGTTGGCCCATTTAGACGAGTCTTTGAGTATTTGACTGGTCAAGTTGGTTGAGGACGGCTTAGGACTTGGGAAGTGTGAGGTGATGATCTTGTGGGAGACACAGGAGGTTGTGATGAGTCTGGCTCCTAGTCTGTGTGGGAGACACAAGAGGTTGTGATGAGTCTGTCTCCTAGTCTGTGTGGAGACCCAAGAGGTTGTGATGAGTCTGGCTCCTAGTCTGTGTGGGAGACACAAGAGGTTGTGATGAGTCTGGCTTCTAGTCTGTGTGGGAGACCAGAAGGTTGTGATGAGTCTGGCTCCTAGTCTGTGTGGAGACCCAGAGGTTGTGACGAGTCTGGCTCCTAGCTGTGTGGGAGACACAGAGGGTGTGATGAGTCTGGCTCCTAGCCTGTGTGGAAACGCAAGAGGTTGTGATGAGTCTGGCTCCTAGCCTGTGTGGGAGACCCAAGAGGTTTGTGATGAGTCTGGCTCCTAGTCTGTGTGGGAGACCCAAGAGGTGTGATGAGTCTGGCTCCTAGCCTGGTGGGAGACGCAGGGTTGTGATGAGTCTGGCTCCTAGTTTGTGGGGAGACACGAGGTTGTGATGAGTCTGGCTCCTAGCCTGTGTGGGAGACGCAGAAGGTTGTGATGAGTCTGGCTCCTAGTCTGTGTGGGAGACGCAGAAGGTTGTGATGAGTCTGGCTCCTAGCTGTGTGGGAGACGCAGGTGCTTGTGATGAGTCGGCTCCTTGCCTGTGTGGTCACGCATCTGAACTTAACAATACACGAAACTGGAGAAGGGTTGGAAAATATCCCTTGTATAAGAAAATCCAACAGATTATCTAATATAATCTATCCTCCACAAGTCACTGGGATTTTCGTGGTATACAGCGGCCACATCCTAACTGAGTAATCAGTCTGGGAACCAACAGATAAGATGATGAATCAGATAATTGTGTACTTAATATTCATCAGTAAACTCTTATTAAACACATCATTGTAGAAACTTAACGAAACGTTGCCCGGTGCGTTTTATTTGAAAACTGTGAAAACGTGAGTGAAAACATTTCACTCACGACATCCCCGCCATTGACTAGGCTGTGAAAGGAAATTTATATTTATTGAAACTTCGCTCATTTCTCAGAGAGAGCGCAATCATGTCATTTATTGACGAAGAACATTTGTACAACATTTGTATAACACACACAACAATATAACCAACATAGCACATCCGGTAAACAGCCTCACACAATTGTACACAAACTATTGCAAGTCAAGTCAATAACCCCAACAAATCCAGGGTACAAACCCAGTAAGTCGAGCATACAACCTCCAGCAATTGAGTACTCAACCCCAGCAAGTTGAGTACTCAACCCCAGCAAGTCGAGGACACCTTCCCCAGCAAGTTGAGTACTCATCCCTAGCAGTTGAGTACTCAACCCCAGCAAGTCGAGGACACCTTCCCCAGCAAGTTGAGTACTCATCCTAGCAAGTTAGTACTCACCCCCAGCAAGTTGAGTACTCATCCCTAGCAAGTCGAGTACTCAACCCCAGCAAGTCGAGGACACCTTTCCCAGCAAGTCGCGGACACAACCCCAGCAGTAGAGGACACAACCCCAGCAAGTTGAGTACTGAACCCTAGCAAGTCGAAGGCCCCTTCCCCAGCAAGTCGAGGACACAACCTCTAGCAAGTCGAGGACACAACCCCAGCAAGTAGAGGACACAACCCCAGCAAGTTGAGTACTCAACCCCAGCAAGTCGAAGACCCCTTCCCCAGCAAATCGAGGACACAACCTAGCAAGTCGAGGACACAACCCCAGCAAGTCGAGACACAACCCCAGCAAGTCGAGGACACAACCCCAGCAAGTCGAGGACACAACCCCAGCAAGTAGAGGACACAACCCCAGCAAGTCGAGGACACAACCCCAGCAAGTCGAGGACACCTCCCCCAGCAAGTCGAGGACACCTTCCCCAGCAAGTCGAGGACACATCCCCCAGCAAGTCGAGGACACCTCCCCCCAGCAAGTCGAGGACACATAACCCACCAGCAAGTCGAGGACACCTCCCCCAGCAAGTTGGGACACCCTCTCCCAGCAAATCGAGGACACCTCTCCCCGCAAGTCGAGGACATAACCCCAGCAAGTCGAGGACACCTTCCCCAGCAAGTCGAGGACACCTCCCCCAGCATGTCGAGGACACCTTCCCCAGCATGTCGAGGACACATCCCCAGCAAGTCGAGGATACCTCCCCAGCAAGTCGAGGACACAACCCCAGCAAGTCGAGAACACCTTCCCCAGCAAGTCGAGGACACATCACCCAGCAAGTCGAGGACACCTTCCCCAGCAAGTCGAGGACACATCCCCAGCAAGTCGAGGATACCTCCCCCAGCAAGTCGAGGACACCTCTCCCAGCAAGTCGAGGACACAACCCCAGCAAGTCGAGGAGACAATCCCAGCAAGTCGAGGACATAACCCCAGCAAGTCGAGGACACCTTCCCCAGCAAGTCGAGGACCCTCCCCCCCAGCACCCCAGTCGAGGACACCTTCCCCAGCAAGTCGAGGACACATCCCGCAAGTCGAGGACACAACCCCAGCAAGTCGAGGACACAACCCCAGCAAGTCGAGGACACAACCCCAGCAAGTCGAGGACACACCCCAGCAAGTCGAGGACACAACCCCAGCAAGTCGAGGACACAACCCCAGCAAGTCGAGGACACAACCCCAGCAAGTCGAGGACACATCCCCCGCAAGTCGAGGACACCTTCCCCAGCAAGTCGAGGACACCTCTCCCAGCAAGTAGAGGACACACCCCAGCAAGTCGAGGACACAACCCCAGCAAGTCGAGGACACCTCCCCCAGCAAGTCGAGGACACCTCCCCCCAAGTCGAGGACACAACCCCAGCAAGTCGAGGACACCTCCCCCAGCATCGAGGACACCTTCCCCAGCAAGTCGAGGACACATCCCCCAGCAAGTCGAGGACACCTCCCCCAGCAAGTCGAGGACACATCCCCAGCAAGTCGAGGACACATCTCCCAGCAAGTCGAGGACACCTCTCCCAGCAAGTCGAGGACACCTCTCCCAGCAAGTCGAGGACACCTCCCCCAGCAAGTCGAGAACACCTCCCCCAGCAAGTCGAGGACACCTCCCCCAGCAAGTCGAGGACACATCCCCAGCAAGTCGAGGACACCTCCCCCAGCAAGTCGATGACACCTCCCCCAGCAAGTCGAGGCACCTCCCCCAGCAAGTCGAGGACACCTCCCCCAGCAAGTCGAGGACACATCTCCCAGCAAGTCGAGGACACCTCCCCCAGCAAGTCGAGGACACCTCCCCCAGCAAGTCGAGGACACCTCCCCCAGCAAGTCGAGGACCCTCCCCCAGCAGTCGAGGACACATCCCCCAGCAAGTCGAGGACACCTCCCCCAGCAAGTCGAGGACACCTCCCCCAGCAAGTCGATGACACATCCCCCAGCAGTCGAGGACACATCCCCCAGCAAGTCGAGGACACCTTCCCAGCAAGTCGAGGACACCTCTCCCAGCAAGTCGAGACACCTCCCCCAGCAAGTCGAGGACACCTCCCCCAGCAGTCGAGGACACAACCCCACAAGTCGAGGACACCTCTCCCAGCAAGTCGAGGACGCAAACACACAACACTCACACAAAACAACTGCATGAAACCAACCTTGTGCAAAGAACCATGACTGTTGACGCTCCGCACCGGCCAGTGGCTCGCAACCTGATGTCATCTGACAACTTGGATAATAAAAGACTTCCTGCTGTCCATCTGTATTCGAGGGCCATAATTCTTAGCAATCCTAGTGTATAGATTTACAATCTATACACCTTTTGAGCCTTTTTAAATCTGAACCTTTTCTTAACGTTCCGATTTACAATTCGTACATTAGGTTATACTAGGTTACAATGTCTTGCTCTCTGACTCCCGCACATATGCCCTTCTGGCTTCTAACCCTTTGGATCGCCTCAAAATTCCTTTAACCGCAAACTAAGACTAAGATTACTCTAGTCTTTGTCCTCCTGACTTCGATCTCATTAAACGTTTCCGTGTCATCTGCCCTTCTCTTCCTTATTTCTATGGTCTGCCTAAGACTCATAACCTGGTGTTCCTCTTCGTCCTATCATTTCTTCACTGGGGATCTGTCCGCTATCCTCTGCCTCCTGGCTCGCTAAACCCTGACACCTTACCTTGGCACTTTTTCCCTTGCCCACCTTCGTTACTCTCGGGACTTCATAGAAAGACTGTTCCTGCAGCCCTCTTGTAAGATTCTTAGTCTTGATGTCGACTTTCTGTTCACTAGTGTTCCCCCTCGATGACGTTCTCTCTTTCCTTAGACAGAAGGCGACTGAAGGACTTCTTCCTCTCCTTTTTCCCACTGACGTTTTCCTCGAACTCATTAGACTCTTTGTCGACTCTAACTCTTTCAACGATAAATATTACACTCAAACTTTCGGTGTTGCTATGGGTTCCCTTCTCTTCCCTGTTCTAACCAATTTCTACATGGAATACTGAACCTATTCTTCTTCTTCCTTCTATTGATACTCGTCCCTCTCTCTCTCTGGCTTTGCTATGTTGATGATATTTTTGCTTTATGGCCTCATGACCTTAGTTTTCTCCAGCTTTTCATATCCTCTCTTAACAATCTGGCTCCTTCCATCCATTTCAAAGTTGAATGGGAAATCTAATTCCCTCCTTCCTTTTCTTAACGTTCAGGTTCACAGCTCTGTGTCCAGGTTCTCTTCCTGTGTCTACCGCAAACCCATGCATAGTGGCATGTACATCACTTCTTTTCCTACCATCCTCCTTCTGTTAAGAAAAGTGTCCTCGTCTCCCTCTTCCTCTCGCTCTACGCCTCAGCGACCCTCAGTTTCTTGATTTTGAAATTGCCTTTATCTACAAATCATTCTCTCGCTTCGGTTACCCCATGCATTTTATCAACTGTACCTATTCTCAAGCTAAACGAATTTTTTTTCATTCCAAACCTGCTTCCATCACTAGTAGCACTGTGCTTTGCCTATCCTTCATATCTGAACTCAAAACTTTTACTAATACCTTTCGTCCTCTTGACATAAAGCTCGCCTTTCGACAAACTAACACACTTCATAGCAATCTAATTCACACTGCTCTTCCTGCTTCTAATGCTGCTGGTGTCTACTCTATTTCTTGTTTGTCTTGTCCTCTCCAATACTTTGGCGAAACTGGCCGTACACTTAATGACAGACTTAAAGAACACAAAAGAAGTGTTATGTCTGCAGACACAAACAATGCTCTGTTCTGTCATGCTTGGATTCTAATCATTCTATTCATTGGTCTTCCTCCAAATAATCTTTCCTGCCTCTTCTCAATACAGACGCCGTCTTGGTTAATCGGCTCTGATACACCACGTACCCAACATGAACTTGAGTCCTGGCTTTGTTACTGTTGACTCTTCACTTTCACAGTATGTATTCAAATGTTCTAAACTTTCTAGCAAAGGTGTCCTAACATAAGCTTACCCTTCCTTTTATCTTTCTTTCTTTCCTTTTCTTTCCCTGTTTTCTCTTACGACTCCTTTCTTATTCCTATTACTATCACTTTATTACACCTTAGCTTTCGTACCTTTTGCCTTGCTTTTTCTTCTCTAAGACTTTCTTCTCCTCACCTCTCTCTTGCCTATTTATTGCCTTCGCCTCCTTCCCTCGTCATAACGGGCTATTAATGCCCGTGCCACTTCTTGAGTGGCTTAATCTTTATCAATCAATCTTCCCTCATCACACTCACAGCCCCGTTCCTGTGCCAGGTAAGTCCACTACGGGCTCACCATAGCCCGTGCTACTTGAAACTTTGTTCTCAGTAGCTGAATCTAAAACAACAACAACATCATCATCACTCGACTTGAGAATGGTCCAGGATGGACCGAAACGTCGTCGTCGTCGTCGTCGCTTCACTTTCTAGTGTGTGGTTTGGTCAACAATAGTTTTACAATGATGCGGCAGGTCCATATTCCTATATTCAGTCTGCTTGTTATGCATTAGACTGGAAACTTACACTATGCTTGGAAAGTTGTACTTTGCCTGGAAAAATCATAATGTTTACGGAAATCGTGGCGCTATATGAGATGAGTGGAGTGGTGTTGATACGCACTAGGAGCTTCATCCCTGACTGACTGACGGGAAGTTACAGCACTGGCCAGTAGTCAATTGCCTCTCGTACCTACATCACAGTGATTTGAGGTTCTTTTGAGTCCTTAACATAGAATATCTGTGTGTAATACTATATAATGACTTAATCTTCTTTAAGTCAAATTGTAGAATGATAACATTAACAACTAAATTAAATGAGCTGAGATTAAGAAAAATCTATTGATAAATCACATAAGTTCGCACACACGATTTTATGTAAATTCATGATCTATCTAATCACTGATTCCCAACATTTTGGACCATAGTGGAACCCCTTGCGGGAAAACGGACTCGTGGAATTATTAATTTTAATTACTATGATTATGTATTTATAATTTATTTATTACGATAGCGGACTGTATGATACGATAGTGGACTGTATGATTCAAATTTTCCCACAAGTAGCTTTCCTGCACAAATTTGGAGGTGTTTAATTATATAGTCTACCAAATCAAAATTTATCGATTGGTAGAAATTTGCTACTAATGGCTAGTAACTATGCCAAACTGGGTTAGTAATATAAATATTCCAGCTTAGCTGTCATGTAGAGTCTAGCCTGGTTAATAAGCAATAGGCTCGTCCACATTGTGTAAGCTGAATCTCCTAGTGATCAGTGTAACGGCGTCGTAGCGTGCCTGGGGTTGCTACCCGATAATATGCTTCAATTGACTCCTTCCCCATCAATTTCAACTGACAAATAGTCAACGTAATAAACTGTAACCAATATATGATGGTTATATCAGGAGTAAGATATTATATCTAGTCTAATTAATTAACGCTTACCCGTTCGGGGTGACTAGCCAAGCCGATAACCGGTCAGCCCTAATCTACATTAAATGGCCATAAATGATAAGATATAACAGTTCAATTGGGTACAGAACACTTCCCTTAAGGCTAGCAAAGCCATGTTGATGATAGGAGATTCTGGCGTCCTCCAACACTGATATTCGCGAGAAGTTTTCGTGGAGCTTGTGCGAGCGTGCGAGCAACCATGATCTGTTGTTGTCAATTAATGGCCTCCCCTCCCCCGCTCCAGGGGACTCATCCCAGGAAACGGTTCTGTCTCTATCGACAATGGGAAGGAACCTTGTTTTTATTGGTGATTTAATTACACCAAATCTTGGAGAGTATTTTTTTTATCTATTCTGGCTCCAAGATGGTGGTTTAAGAATGATTTTATATGATTTTTATGGATAAATAAAAATCAGGTAACAAAGTATGACGTCACAGTTTCTCAGAGACGTTACGAAACCCAAATTTCTTTACATGATTGACTGCCAAATTTACATAACATAATTGATTGATTTACATTATTGTTAGTAGTAATTGGTGTCGGAATTTTGGACACCCCTGAAATATTTGTTTCATATACCGCGAAACCCTATGCCTATCTTATGCTAGAAAATGGATGAAGAATACTGAAAGACATCACTGGCATAAACGTGACCCTTAGCGACAGTAACCAGAAGATGCGGTCCACAAGTTACTACAGGAGCAAGAAGACCACAAACTTACTCAAGATCGATAAACTCTCAATGCCAATAAAAACGCCTTAAACGAGACTAATGTCGTCTATGCCTTTATGTACTCATTTGGGGACTGTCAGTTCCAAAGATCTTGACATGTAGTCAAGCCCCCAACATCTCTTTCAAGGCGTCTAACTATGCACAAACAACACCGAAACAAATGACAAACACAACAACAATAACATAAGGTTAGATATAGCCGAGGCATTTGAGATCAAGCCCACTCATCCAGCTATCATCATCCAGCCCCCACTTGGGTGTACCTCACCCCACTTCCCAAACCTCCATTCTCTCCTCTCTATCCCACTCTTGTCTCCCTGTTCTCCTCTAGCACGCAATATGTGCTCAAATTCGACTCTAGCTTTTAGAGAAATGGAGCATAAGTCGCTCCACTTCTCAGTTTTGCGTTTCTGGAACTTTCAAGCACACTATCTGCCATGATATTGAAACAATGCAGTTGTGCTGTATTTAAGATTTCGTAGTTATCATGCTGTTGATCCTCTAAACTGTGGTAAATATCAAGAGCCTTTCCCTTGAGTAACTTTGCTGAACTCTATACCCAGTCTGATTTTCTCCACTGAATCGATAGCAGTGCGCTCAAATCATCCTATGTATGCACCTATCGACTCGGTTTGCTCATCGAAATTTACTAATTTCAACAAATTGCTAATCGCCTCCTGGTATGAGTTAATGTGGCTTGACGACCTCATTATCTCAACCTTCATTTGAGTAAAAGAAATCGTATTTAGTGCTGCCGTTTGATGACTGAAATTTGCAGGAAAAATGATTTGATTTATCTTATGAAATGACATAATAGTAAGTGTTCAGATGTTATCAGTTACTGAGATAACTGAGATCATTCGCCGAATTGTTTACCTCTTGATTTGTATGAAAATACTACATTTATAATATAATAATATAAATACATATAGTAATTCTGCTCACCTAGTATTAAATAGGTAGCCGGCAGTTAGGCAACTGTTGTTGGGTAGCAGCATGGGGAAAGTGAGTAACTGAACCTTGGGAAACCTCCATGCAAGGGAGGTACATCTCTCGTGGTAAAAAAATAAATTTCCTGTTGCTTACTTTAATATTGTTTAAGAGTAGCGCCTACTGTATCAGTCCAGCGAAGTACTCACCTAGTTGAGCTTCGACTGTTTGGTCCCGCCTGTCAACTGAAGAGACGTGTTCTACAGGAGGAGATCAAGTTACTGTCAACAAGAGTTCTTCTGAAGGAAGGTGCTCAGTCCTCTACCCCCGGAGCACAGCCTGCCACTAAACCGGCGCCCAGCTGCAGATGACGCCACTCTCTCTCACTCTCACGTTTTCTGTCACAGTGCAAGGCAAGCTTTTCTATTGTAATATTGCGCAACACCCATCTTACTTACCTATACATAGAATACGTTAATACAATTTCTAAGGGGAATAAATGGCTACCCGCAGAAGTCTTAAAACTCTGTTAAATTTTAAAGCACACCTAGAAAAGATCAAGGCAAATGGGGGATCTTCGACAAGCCGCCGGCTTCCTCTCCTGGTCGTTGCCACATGTGTTAGTGCCCTCAGATAAATTCAGATAAATGTCAATAACATTATAGCTATTTATAAAATAACCTGGTTGTGAAAATATTATAACTAATTATAGCCTAGAGTACACTTCCTGGTCAGTAAGTAAGCAATTAGATAGTAAATATAAATGAATAAAAGAGATTGTCTGTTGTCCGTCTTTCCAAACCAGACGTTTGGGGATGGTTTCGCCCAACTATTCTGAATGACACATTCGTGGCAGGTGGTTGTCATAGGCAAGTCTGAGCTGACCCCAGTGACTGCATTTTTAGTATAATTATAATAGAGAGAGAGAGAGAGAGTATAAGAGAGAGAGAGCAGAGTAGAGATAGAGACACATATCCCTCACTGGCAGTATGTGACCAAGCCCACTGATCAGCCTTAGTTTGGATATCGCTGCTAGATGACAGCTGAAGCCAAATACAAGACCTGGAGGAGATTTAAACACATCCCTCGGTTCATAACAGAAACATTCAAAGGTAATCTTGTCGAATAATCAAAAAAGTTCACAAGTGAGCTATCCAAAAGGGAATCGGAAACTCGAAGAAAACTTGCATCTGGAAGGGTTGGATCCAAGGTCCGGTGGTCCCTGGTGAAGGATCGACAGGGGTACTCACCTGAGGACACAATTCCGCCACTAAACCGAGAGGATGGATCTGTGGCAACCCAATCAGGAGAAGGCTGATCTACTTGCAAACCACTTTGCTACCAAGATGCAAGTCTCTGTTCCTGAACGTCAGCCTCTACATCTTGCTCCAAGCACTGTGTCTAGGATGAGTGAAGTGGTTTAAAAGCAGGCGGAAGTTTCCCATCTCCTTAAAATGCTAGACGCAAGCAAAGCTGTGGGGCCAGATAAGGTCAGTCCACGACTACTACGCTGCTGCGCTGACATGTTGGCTCCACCTCTCACGCGCCTCTTACAGCTCTGCCTAGTTCAAGGAATTTGGCCTCCTTATGGAAGAAGGCAGACGGTGTTCCAGTACACAAAAGAAGATCCACTCAGTGGTTGGTAACTACAGACCAGTGGTACTGCTCTCCATTACTGGCAGAATCCTAGAATCATTAATTGCTCAGCACATGATATCATTTTTTGCTCAGTAATGGCTAAAATGTGATCGACAGTATGGTTTTAGAAAAGGCCGATCTGCTGCTGATCTCTTGCTAAATCTCTCCACAAAGTGGCATTAGTCACTTTATGAGTCCAAAATCATCTGTGTTGTGGCTATAGACATAGCAGGAGCCTTTGATCGGGTCTGGTACTCTGGATTTGTAGTGATGTTTCAAGCACTTGGCATCTCAGGCTCCATCTTAGCGTTAATAAAAAGACTACCTTCAAGAACGGAATCTACGTGTAGTCCTCAATGGAGCAGAATCTGGAAGCCACTAAATTGGTGTCTGCGTTCCACAGGGGTAGTGTGCTTGGCCCTCTGCTGTGGAATGTTTATTTCAACGATCTTCTTCATCTCATTCCTGAAGCTCAAGCCCAAGCTGATGACTGCAGTCTAACCTTCACATACAGAAAGGAAGAAATACCAACTGCTGCAAGAATCACCAATCTCCAACTTTCAGCGATTTCTACCTGGGGTAGGAGATGGCAGGTCACATTTGCGGCTGAGAAGACACAAGCGATGATGATAACTAGATAGCACATGGCAAATCGGACAGGCTTGCAAATGGGTGGAAAAACCCTAGAGTTCACAGATGAAATTGATCTTGTAAATGAAGTTTGACTCATCAATGACAATGAAGAGCCACGAACTTAACCTAGCTCAACAGGCAGTCAGGAAACTTACAGCCCTACAGTGCATCTTACAACCTCTTGACAGCAAGAGCTGCAAAAACTTATATGAAACATAAGTTTGCTCTCATCTAGAGTATGAATCCCTTTCCTGGGTCGCCTGCCCTCCATCTTTCGTCAGACTGTTGGTCAAAGTGGAGAGATGGTTGTTGTTGTTGTTATAGATTCAGCTACTCGGAACAAGTTCCAAGTAGCACGGGCTATGGTGAGCCCGTAACTTACCTGGCACAGGAGCGGGGCAAAAAGCACGGGCTATGGTTAGCCTCGTGGACAGGAGATGTCTGAAGGGGAGAGATGGGCAAGAAGGTTTATCTATAGTCTTGACCAAGTCTTGTGGGAACGGTCTGAACATCAGAGCCTGCAACACCGTCTTGACGATGGCGGTCTTAATGGTATGTACAATGCCAACATCCTCAAAGTTCTGCACCTGGCACTACTCCGTGGACTATCATTCTCAAAAACATCACTCCATCAGAGATTATTCACTCCTAGGGTGACTTGCATCTGGAACTTGTTCGCGCAACAGGTTGATACACGGAATATCAGGTCAAGTGATCACATGACGTCTCTGGCACACAGCTGGCTACAGGCTAATTCTTCCTTGTATGATTATTACATAATATTGTTAATGAATAAAGGCTATTCTTACTGATGCATATAACAGGCTCATGAAATAAATGCGCCTCTAGGAGTAGGTTTCAACTTAGCTGAGGAAGGATTACAGCTCTTGCTTGCAGTTTCACCTGGTTCCTTATATGACAGTTCCTTATGTAGAAGTTTCAAAGTATATATATTCTCATGAAATAAATGAGTTTCTAGGGACAGGCTTCAGATGAGCAGAAGTATGATAACAGCTGAACAAATCCACAAGGGCCGTGACGAGGATTCGAACCTGCGTCCGGCAGCATCCCAGACACTGCCTTAATCGACTGAGCTACGACAGGGTTAAAAGAGTTGAAACCGAAGTTCTACTGAACTTACTGGATCCCGCAGCCTCTCCGAGGCACAAACCAGGGTTTTACACAACTCCTCCCATGCACTCGAGTGAGGAGGGAGAACGGCCTATTGACATAGCTCGAGTGCAGGGGGGGGTAGTTGTGTAAAATCCTGGTTTGTGCCTCGGAGGGGCTGCGGGATCCAGTCAGTTCAGTAGAACTTCGGTTTCAACTCTTTTAACCCTGTCGTAGCTCAAGCGATTACGGTAGCGTCTGGGATGCTCCCGGACGCAAGTTCGGATCCTCGTCACGGCCCTCGTGGATTTGTTCATTGGATACATCACGTTAGTGTGATTTCTGTGTGTAATGATAACAGCTCTTGCTAGCATTTTCCCTAGGAATGTCATTTGACAGCCCTTATCAACCCTAGTTAAAAAAAAGACAGGCAGAGAGAGAGAGAGAAAGAGCAGGAGAGAGAGAGAGAGAGAGAGAGAGAAAGAGCAGGAGAGAGAGAGAGAGAGAGATTCCTATTTGGAACTTGTTCATTCAACAGGTTGATACACGGGAGATCGGGTCAACTAATCACATGAAGGTTCTGGCACACAGCTTGCTACAGGCTTTTCCTTTACTGGCAATGATGGGGTAAAAACCATTGAACAGGTTCAGTGTGTTGAGTTTCGTGACGAACCGTTGATTATCTGGTCAGGCGAGTCTCTGCTAAGCGAATGAGACCAGGAATAATGCTCTCAAGTGAGGAGAGGGGATGTGAGGATGCTGAATGGTCCTTGGTTCCCCAAAGTGGAGGTCGGATTGCCTGGTGGGTGGAGTCACTTTGGTAGGACTGGGAAAACTTCTGGTTGGTTGGTGGGAGCTGAGGTGCTTGAGCTGGTGCTGGATGCAACGGCGGCTGAGGTGGAAGGTTACCTTTCTTGGATGTAACTTGCTTCTTGATGAATTCTTGTCTGCGGGGACAGCGGTGGGAAATCGTGGAGTGACCGCCTTCGAAGAACAGGCAGCATCGAGTTTCTGACTTGCAGATTGAGTGGTGATGGTCCTTGGCGGAAATGCTGCACGTCTGAAGAGGATGTTGACACTTGTTGGTTGGGTGTGAGAACTCGTAACACTTGAAGCACTGTTGAATCTTGTAGATACGTTTCTTCTTCACTCGATAGGGTGGGATCTTGATGCCAAAGCAGTTGACTCCTTGTGAAATGGCCTGGGTTGTCCCGGCTATTGTGGTGAAGGTTAGCATCATGGTTGGATGCTTGCCTTCGACACGCCCGAGGAATGCACCAGAAAATACCGCCGTTTTCTGATTTTCTTCCTGTACGTTCATGAGGGCATTTCTTAGGTGTGTGAAGATAATCTCTTCCCAGAGATTTAGCCTGCTCTTTCTGCTAGCATGACGTTCAACACAATATTCAAGATACGTTTTCTGTGGCTTAAACGTATATATCAAGACCAGCCACGCACCTGCAACTCCCCCCCTCCCCTCACTCCTGCACACCTGGTCGACCCGCCAACCGGTACTCCCAGCCAAACTACCGACTTGCGGCCGTCCTGCATTCTCATTGGCCGTTCGAGAACACACCACCTTCAGTCCTCCTCCAACCACGTTGCTAGGCCAGGCAATGTTGGAGTCAACTGGCAGCCTACCAGTCGGAATATCTCGTGCTCTCATGCTATGAACACCTATTTGACTCACCTCGTGTGATCAAGTAGAGGCTTGTAGCTAGCGCATATATTCCCAGCACCATTATTATATATTGTTTATTATATATTTCCCTTGTGTTCAATATTGCCCTCCGATTAACGTAATTTACTTTTATGTTATTTCTTGTTCATTTGTTATACAGTCGCATTATTCAGCGAAGAACTTGTCTTTATTTTACTTAGTTTTTTCTAGATTTATTAAATGACATTTTTATCTTTTGTGTTTTCGTGTATCTTACCTTACCTTACCACAGAGTATCAGACAAGCAGTCATAAAGGAGATAAATTTCTAGACCTGGTGCAGGACTCCTTTCTCATACAATATGTGGTAGAGCCCCACTCGAGGTAACAGTATTCTGGACCTTGAGCTAACATCAGAAGAGGGCTTGATCGATCAAAATCAAGTAGGGGAAAAACTCACTCCATCGTGTGATCACAATATTTTAAGATAGAATACAATTACAGAAACTCTCGTAAAGGTCCAGGATGATGACCTTCTAGATGATTACCGAGGAAACTATCAGGGAATGAGAAAGGAATTGCAAAACAACTCATGGAGGAAGCTAATGTTTCCATGACATGGGAACATCATGAGAAAATTAAAAAATTACCATAATTGAACTCGTTTAAAGATATGTGGCAAAAAGGAGACAGAAACAAAAAGGAACAAGATGGATGACACAAGTAGTAAAAAGAACGCGAATAACTAAACCAAACCTCTGGAGACGGTATAAATCCACGATGGACATCATTGATTATGAGATATATAAAAGGGCATTAAATTCAGCTACCAAGGAAATCAGATTAGCCAAACGAAACTACGAAAGAAAACTTGGCCAAAATATAAAGGAAGATCCAAAATGATTCTATGCATATATTCAAAGTAAAACCAAAACAAA
>WNGS01101630.1:24176-38336 GCA_020271785.1 Procambarus virginalis
AAGGACACAAGGTGAGACACAAGGACACAAGGTTGAGACACAAGGTTGAGACACAAGGTTGAGACACAAGGTTGAGACACAAGGTTGAGACACAAGGTTGAGACACAAGGTTGAGACACAAGGTTGAGACACAAGGTTGAGACACAAGGTTGAGACACAAGGTTGAGACACAAGGACACAAGGTTGAGACAAAGGACACAAGGTTGAGACACAAGGTTGAGACACAAGGTTGAGACACAAGGTGAGACACAAGGTTGAGACACAAGGTGAGACACAAGGTTGAGACACAAGGTGAGACACAAGGTTGAGACACAAGGTTGAGACACAAGGTTGAGACACAAGGTTGAGACACAAGGTGAGACACAAGGTTGAGACACAAGGTTGAGACACAAGGTTGAGACACAGGTTGAGAACAAAGGTTGAGACACAAGGTGAGACACAAGGTTGAGACACAAGGTTGAGACACAAGGTTGAGACACAAGGACACAAGGTTGAGACACAAGGTTGAGACACAAGGTTGAGACACAAGGTTGAGACACAAGGTTGAGACACAAGGTTGAGACACAAGGTTGAGACACAAGGACACAAGGTTGAGACACAAGGTTGAGACACACAAGGTTGAGACACAAGGTTGAGACACAAGGTTGAGACACAAGGTTGAGACACAGGACACAAGGTGAGACACAAGGTTGAGACACAAGGACACAAGGTTGAGACACAAGGTTGAGACACAAGGTTGAGACACAAGGTTGAGACACAAGGTTGAGACACAAGGTGAGACACAAGGTTGAGACACAAGGTTGAGACACAAGGTTGAGACACAAGTTGAGACACAAGGTTGAGACACAAGGTTGAGACACAAGGTTGAGAACAGGACACAAGGTGAGACACAAGGTTGAGACACAAGGTTGAGACACAAGGTTGAGACACAAGGTTGAGACACAAGGTTGAGACACAAGGTTGAGACACAAGGTTGAGACACAAGGACACAAGGTGAGACACAAGGTTGAGACACAAGGGAGACACAAGGACACAAGGTTGAGACACAAGGACACAAGGTTGAGACACAAGGTGAGACACAAGGTTGAGACACAAGGTTGAGACACAAGGAACAAGGTTGAGACACAAGGTTGACACAAGGTTGAGACACAAGGTTGAGACACAAGGTTGAGACACAAGTTGAGACACAAGGTTGAGACACAAGGTTGAGACACAAGGTTGAGACACAAGGACACAAGGTTGAGACAAAGGTGAGACACAAGGACACAAGGTTGAGACACAAGGTTGAGACACAAGGTTGAGACAAGGTTGAGACACAAGGTTGAGACACAAGGTTGAGACACAAGGTTGAGACACAAGGTTGAGACACAAGGTTGAGACACAAGGTTGAGACACAAGGTTGAGACACAAGGTTGAGACACAAGGTTGAGACACAAAGTTGAGACACAAGGTTGAGACACAAGGTTGAGACACAAGTTGAGACACAAGGTTGAGACACAAGGTTGAGACACAAGGTTGAGACACAAGGTTGAGACACAAGGTTGAGACACAAGGACACAGGTTGAGACACAAGGACACAAGGTTGAGACACAAGGTTGAGACACAAGGTTGAGACACAAGGTTGAGACACAAGGACACAAGGTTGAGACACAAGGTTGAGACACAAGGTGAGACACAAGGTTGAGACACAAGGTTGAGACACAAGGTTGAGACACAAGGTTGAGACACAAGGTTGAGACACAAGGACACAAGGTTGAGACACAAGGACACAAGGTTGAGACACAAGGTTGAGACACAAGGTTGAGACACAAGGACACAAGGTTGAGACACAAGGTTGAGACACAAGGTTGAGACACAAGTTGAGACACAAGGTTGAGACACAAGTTGAGACACAAGGTTGAGACAAGGTTGAGACACAAGGTTGAGACACAAGGTGAGACACAAGGTTGAGACACAAGGTTGAGACACAGGTTGAGACCAAGGTTGAGACACAAGGACACAAGGTTGAGACACAAGGTGAGAACAAGGTTGAGACACAAGGTTGAGACACAAGGTTGAGACACAAGTTGAGACACAAGGTTGAGACACAGGACACAAGGTTGAGACACAAGGTTGAGACACAAGGTTGAGACACAAGTTGAGACACAGGTTGAGACACAGGTTGAGACACAAGGTTGAGACACAAGGTTGAGACACAAGGTTGAGACACAAGGTTGAGACACAAGGTGAGACACAAGGTTGAGACACAAGGTTGAGACACAAGGTGAGACACAAGGTTGAGACACAAGGACACAAGGTTGAGACACAAGGTTGAGACACAGGTTGAGACACAAGGTTGAGACACAAGGTTGAGACACAAGGACACAAGTGAGGGGACACAAGGTTGAGGACAGACACAGTTGAGACACAGGTTGAGACACAAGGTTGAGACACAAGGTTGAGACACAAGGTTGAGACACAAGGTTGAGACACAAGGTTGAGACACAAGGTTGAGACACAAGGTTGAGACACAAGGTTGAGACACAAGGTTGAGACACAAGGTTGAGACACAAGGTTGAGACACAAGGACACAAGGTTGAGACACAAGGTTGAGACACAAGGACACAAGGTTGAGACACAAGGTTGAGACACAAGGTTGAGACACAAGGTTGAGACACAAGGTTGAGACACAAGGTTGAGACACAAGGACCCAGACACAAGGTTGAGACACAAGGTTGAGACACAAGGTTGAGACACAAGGTTGAGANCAACACAGAAATCATCGATAGATACGTGACAACAGGCGGCTTGACATCTGCGAGGCACTACACATCAAGAAGTCAACACCAGCAATCAACAGCCAATTAACGTACAACTATATTCTACCCACTTCAAGACTCCGCTCCAATATAGAAACATCAAGAAATATGGGCCAATAGGCCTTCTGCAGTTCTATTGGGACCCGACTTCTACTTCTACAAATCTATACCCCGTTTTCCATGTTCTGTGTTTCACCCCACTAATGTATTACATCACTTCACCCAAATGCAGGTATAAGAGCCAATGTTTGTTTCATAAAGCATAAGTTGTGTAGATAAACTAAAAGTCTTTGAAAATGTAATAAGTTTTACGAAATGCGCTCAAGTGTCGCGTCAGACTAGAAATAAAGAATGAATTTTTGGAGAATTGATTTTTAATTTACTGTCATCAGTAAAAAGAAACATAAGGAAATTGAGAAAATTCGTGTTAGAATTATTAATCTTACTTTTTCGGTCATATTTAATAACATATGTCTACAGGAAAGACTGCTACCAAAATATACTAATATATATATATATATATATATATATATATATATATATATTATATATATATATATATATATATATATATATATATATATATATATATATATATATATGCGAACAAGCCTGAATCAACACCTGGGGACCATTCAGACTTGTTCGCGTTTGTGTTCCTCACGTGTACCATAAAAAATGAGGTGATTTGATAAAATACCATGCCAAGATTACCACCGAGTGCCGGCGGGGGATGGAAATAGCCTCGGCTACCATCCTCTTTTGTCCGGTCGTGTTGGTCGAGCAGTTAAGGGATGCTGTACGCCAACAGAGTGCTCCTGGCAGTATGGGTTCGAGTCACTTCTGGGGTGTGAGATTTCCGTTGCATATAGTCCTGGGGACCATTCAGATTTGTTCGCGTTTGTGTTCCTCATGTATGCCCTAAAGAATGAGGTGATTTGATAAAATACCATGCCCAAGATTACCATCCGAGTACCCGCAGTGGGATAAAATAGCATCGGCTACCTTCCTCTGTTATCAGGTCGTGTTGGTCAAGCGGTTAAAGGATCCTGTACACCAGCAGAGTGCTCCTGGCATAATGGGTTCGAGAAACTTCTAGGGTGTGAGTTTTCAGTTGCATATAGTTCTGGGGACCATTCAGGCTTGTTGCACTTGTGCTCCTCACGTGTGCCCCAAAGAATGAGATGATTTGATAAATACCATGTCCAAGAATACTAACCGAGTGCCGGCGGGGGGACGGAAATAGCCTTGGCTACCATCCTCTTTTGTCCGGTCGAGCGGTTAAGGGATCCTGTACGCCAGCAGAGTGCTCCATTCGCATTTGTGTTCCTCGCGTGTGCCCGAAGGAATGAGGTGATTTGATAAAATACCATGCCCAAGATTACCAACCTAGTGATGGCGGGGGGATGGAAATAGCCTCAGCTACCATCCTCTTTTGTCCAGTCGTGTTTGTCAAGCGGTTAAGGGATCCTGTATGCCAGCAAAGTGCTCTTGGCAGTATGGGCTTGAGTCTCATTATGGGGTGTGAGTCTTCAGTTGCATGTAGTCCTGGGGACCATTCATACTTGTTCGCATTTGTGTTCCTCACGTGTACCCCAAAGAATGAGGTAATTTGATAAAATAACATGCCCAAGATAACCAACCGAGTGCCGGCGGGAGGATGGAAATAGTCTCGGCTACCATCCTCTTTTGTCCGGTCGTGTTGGACGAGCGGTTATGGGATACTGTGCGCCAGCAGAGTGCTCCTGGCAGTATGGGTTCGAGTCACTTCTGGGTGTGAGTTTTCATTTGCATATAGTCCTGGGGACCTCTCAGGCTTGTTCACATTTATGTTCCTCACGTGTGCCCCAGACAATGAGCAAATTTGATAAAATACCATGCTCAAGATTACCAACTGAGTGCCAGCGAGGGGATACAAATAGCCTCAGCTACCATCCTCTTTTGTCCGGTCATGTTGGTCAAGCAGTTAAGGGATCCTGTACGCCAGCAGAGAACTCCTGGCAGTATGGCTTCGAGTCACTTCTGGGGTGTGAGTTTTCAGTTGCATATAGTCCTGGGGACCATTCAGGCTTGTTCGCATTTGTGTTCCTCACGTGTGCCCCAAACAATGAGGTGAATTGAAAAATACCATGCCCAAGATTACCAACCGAGTGCCAGCGGGGGAATAGAAATAGCCTCGGCTACCATCCTCTTTTGTCCGATCGTGTTGGTCGAGCGGTTAAATGATACTGTACGCCAGCAGAGTGCTCCTGGCGATATTGGTTCGAGTCACTTTGGGGTGTGAGTTTTCAGTTCCATATAGTCCTGGGGACCATTCAGGCATTTATGCATTTGTGTTCTTCACGTGTGCCCCAAAGAATGAGCTCATTTGATAAAATACCATGCCCAAGATTACCAACCGAGTGCCGGCGTGGGGATGGAAATAGCCTCGGCTACCATCCTCTTTTGTCCGGTCGTGTTGGTCGAGCGGTTAAGGGATCCTGTGCACCAGCAGAGTGCTCCTGGCAGTATGGGTTCGATTCACTTCTGGGGTGTGAGTTTTCAGTTGCATATAGTCCTGGGACCACTCAGGCTTGTTCACATTTGTGTTCCTCACGTGTGCCCCAAAGAATTAGGTGATTTTAAAAATACCATGCCCAAGATTACCAACTGAGTGCCGGCTGGGGGATGGAAATAGCCTCGGCTACCATCCTCTTGTCCGGTCGTATTGGTCGAGCGGATAAGGGATCCTGTATGCCAGCAGAGTGCTCCTGGCAGTATGGGTTTGATTCACTTCTGGGGTGTGAGTTTTCAGTTGCATATAGTCCTGGGGACCACTCAGGCTTGTTCACATTTGTGTTCCTCACGTGTGCCCAAAGAAGGAGCTAATTTGATAAAATATCATGCCCAAGAATACCAACCGAGTGCCGATGGGGGGGCTAGGAATACCCTTGGCTACAATCCTCTTTTGTCCGGTCGTGTTGGTCGAGCGGTTATGGGATCCTGTACGCCAGCAGAGTGCTCCTGGCAGTATGGGTTCGAGTCACTTCTGGGGTGTGAGATTACACGTGCATATAGTCCTGGGGACGAATCAGGCTTGTTTACATTTGTGTTCCTCACGTGTTCCCCAAAGAATGAGGTGATTTGATAAAATACCATCTTGAGGTTATCTTGAGATGGTTTTGAGGCTTTATTGTCCCCGCGGCCCAGTACTCGACCAGGCCTCCACCCCCAGGGTAGCAGCCTGTTACAGCTGACTAACACCCAGGTACCTATTTTACTGCTAGGTAACAGGAGCATAGGGTGAAAGAAACTCTGCCCATTGTTTCTCGCCGGAGCCTGGGATCGAACCCAGGACCACAGGATCACAAGTCCAGCATGCTGTCCGCTCGGCCAACCGGCTCCCGGCCGACTGGCTCCATTGAGCTCCTTGAGCTCAATGGACAAGAATTAAGCTTGTACAAGAAGTATAAGCCCAAGCCCAAGACAAGTTTATACACGAAGTACAAACCATGCCCAAGATTACCAACAAATGCCAGCTGGGGATGGAAATAGCCTCGGCTACCATCCTCATTTGTCCTGTTGTGTTGGTCGAGTAGTTAAGGGATCCTGTACGCCAGCAGAGTGCTCCTGGCAGTATGGGTTCGAGTCACTTCAGGGGTGTGAGTTTTCAGTTGCATATAGTCCTGGGACCATTCAGATTTGTTCACATTTGTTTTCCTCACGTGTGCCCCAAAGAATGAGGTGATTTGATAAATACCATGCCCAAGATTACCAACCGAGTGCCGGCGTGGGATGGAAATAGCCTCGGCTACCATCCTCTTTGTCCGTCGTGTTGGTCGAGCGGTTAAGGGATCCTGTGCACCAGCAGAGTGCTCCTGGCAGTATGGGTTCGATTCACTTCTGGGGTGTGAGTTTTCAGTTGCATATAGTCCTGGGGACCACTCAGGCTTGTTCACATTTGTGTTCCTCACGTGTGCCCCAAAGAATTAGGCGAGTTTAAAAATACCATGCCCAAGATTACCAACTGAGTGCCGGCTGGGGGATGGAAATAGCCTCGGCTACCATCCTCTTGTCCGGTCGTATTGGTCGAGCGGATAAGGGATCCTGTATGCCAGCAGAGTGCTCCTGGCAGTATGGGTTTGATTCACTTCTGGGGTGTGAGTTTTCAGTTGCATATAGTCCTGGGGACCACTCAGGCTTGTTCACATTTGTGTTCCTCACGTGTGCCCCAAAGAAGGAGCTAATTTGATAAAATACCATGCCCAAGATTACCAACCGAGTGCCGATGGGGGGGGCTAGAAATACCCTTGGCTACCATCCTCTTTTGTCCGGTCGTGTTGGTCGAGCGGTTATGGGATCCTGTACGCCAGCAGAGTGCTCCTGGCAGTATGGGTTCGAGTCACTTCTGGGGTGTGAGATTACACGTGCATATAGTCCTGGGGACGAATCAGGCTTGTTTACATTTGTGTTCCTCACGTGTTCCCCAAAGAATGAGGTGATTTGATAAAATACCATCTTGAGGTTATCTTGAGATGGTTTTGAGGCTTTATTGTCCCCGCGGCCCAGTACTCGACCAGGCCTCCACCCCCAGGTAGCAGCCTGTTACAGCTGACTAACACCCAGGTACCTATTTTACTGCTAGGTAAAAGGAGCATAGGGTGAAAGAAACTCTGCCCATTGTTTCTCGCCGGAGCCTGGGATCGAACCCAGGACCACAGGATCACAAGTCCAGCATGCTGTCCGCTCGGCCGACCGGCTCCCGGCCGACTGGCTCCATTGAGCTCCTTGAGCTCAATGGACAAGAATTAAGCTTGTACAAGAAGTATAAGCCCAAGCCCAAGACAAGTTTATACACGAAGTACAAACCATGCCCAAGATTACCAACCAAATGCCAGCTGGGGGATGGAAATAGCCTCGGCTACCATCCTCATTTGTCCTGTTGTGTTGGTCGAGTAGTTTAGGGATCCTGTACGCCAGCAGAGTGCTCCTGGCAGTATGGGTTCGAGTCACTTCAGGGGTGTGAGTTTTCAGTTGCATATAGTCCTGGGGACCATTCAGATTTGTTCGCATTTGTTTTCCTCATGTGTGCCCAAAGAATGAGGTGATTTGATAAAATACCATGCCCAAGATTACCAACCGAGTGCCGGCAGGGGGATGGAAATAGCCTCAGCTACCATCTCTTTTGGCCGGTCGTGGTTGGATGACCGATTAAGGGATCCTGTATGCCAGCAGAGCTCCTGGCAGTATGGGTTCGAGTCACTGCTGGGGTGTGAGTTTTCAGTTGCATATAGTAATTGGGACCATTCAGGCTTGTTAGCATTTGAGTTCCTCACGTGTGCCCCAACAATGAGGTGAATTGAAAAAATACCATGCCCAAGATTACCAACCGAGTGCCGGCGGGGAATAGAAATAGCCTCGGCTACCATCCTCTTTTGTCCGGTCGTGTTGGTCGAGCGGTTAAATGATACTGTACGCCAGCAGAGTGCTCCTGGCGGTATGGGTTCGAGTCACTTTTGGGGTGTGAGTTTTCAGTTCCATATAGTCCTGGGGACCATTCAGGCATTTATGCATTTGTGTTCTTCACGTGTGCCCCAAAGAATGAGCTAATTTGATAAAATACCATGCCCAAGATTACCAACCGAGTGCCGGCGGGGGATGGAAATGGCCTCGGCTACCATCCTCTTTTGTCCGGTCATGTTTGTCGAGTAGTTAAGGGATGCTCTACGCCAGCAGAGTACTCCTGGCATTATGGGTTTGGGTCACTTCTGGGGTGTGAGTTTTCAGTTGCATATAGTTCTGGGGACCATTCAGGCTTGTTTGCATTTGTGTTCCTCACGTGTGCCCCAAAGAATGAGGTGATTTGATAAAATACCAAGTCCAAGATTACTAACCGAGTGCCGGCGGGGGGATGGATATAGCCTCGGCTACCATCCTCTTTTGTCCGGTTGTGTTGGTCGATCGGTTAAGGGATCCTGTACGCCAGCAGAGTGCTCCTGGCAGTATGGGTTCGAGTCACTTCTGGGGTGTGAGTTTTCAGTTGCATATAGTCATGGGGACCATTCAAGCTTGTTCTCATTGTGTTCCTCACATGTGCCTTAAGGAATGAGGCGATTTTATAAAATACCATGCCCAAGATTACCAACCGAGTGCCGGCGAGGGGATGGAAATAGCCTCTGCTACCATCTCTTTTGTCTGGTTGTGTTGGACGAGCAGGTAAGGGATACTGTGCACCAGCAGAGAGCTCCTGGCAGTATGGCTTCGAGTCACTTCTGGGGTGTGAGTTTTCAGTTGCATATAGTCCTTGGGACCATTCAGGCTTCTTCGCATTTGTGTTCCTCATGTATGCCCCAAATAATGAGTTGAATTGATAAATACCATGCCCAAGATTACCAACCGAGTGCCGGCGGGGTAATGGAAATAACCTCGGCTACCATCCTCTTTTGTCTGGTCGTGTTGGTCGAGTGGATAAGGGATCCTGTACGCCAGCAGAGTGCTCCTGGCAGTATGGGTTCGAGTCACTTTTGGGGTGTGAGTTTTCAGTTGCATATAGTCCTGAGGACCATTCAGACTTGTTCACGTTTGTGTTCCTCACGTGTGCCCCAAAGAATGAGGTGATTTGATAAAATACCATGCCCAAGATTACCAACCGAGTGCCGGCGGGGGGATGGAAATGGCCTCGGCTACCATCCTTTTTGTCCGGTTGTGTTGGATAACCGGTTAAGGGATCCTGTGTGCAGCAGAGTGCTCGTGGCAGTATGGGTTCGAGTCACTTCTGGGGTGTGAGTTTTCATTCGCATATAGTCCTGGGGACCATTCAGGCTTGTTCGCATTTGTGTTCCTCACGTGTGCCCCAAAGAATGAGGTGATTTGGTAAAATGCTATGCCCAAGATAACCATCCGAGTGCCGGCGGTGAGGTGGCTCAAATAGCTTCGGCTATCACCTCATTATGTCCGGTCGTGATGGTCAAGTGGTTTAAGGCGTCTTGTACTACCAGTTGTGTTGCTCCTGGGAGTATGGGTTCGAGTCACTTCTGGGGTGTGAGTTTTTCATTCGCATATAGTCCTGGGGACCATTCAGGCTTGTTCGCATTTGTGTTCCTCACGTGTGCCCCAAAGAATGAGGTGATTTGGTAAAATGCTATGCCCAAGATAACCATCCGAGTGCCGGCGGTGAGTTGGCTCAAATAGCTTCGGCTATCACCTCATTATGTCCGGTCGGATGGTCAAGTGGTTTAAGGTTTCTTGTACATACCAGTTGCGTTGCTCCTGGGAGTATGGGTTCGAGTCACTTCTGGGGTGTGAGTTTCATTTGCATATAGTCCTGGGGACCATTCAGGCTTGTTCGCATATATATATATATATATATATATATATATATATATATATATATATAATATATATATATATATATATATATATATTATACATATCTATATATATATACATATATATATATATATATATATATATATAATATATATATATATATATATATATATATATATATATTCTAGCAGTACCCGGCCACGCGCTGTTGTGGCTCAGCAACACATATGCATTGCTGAGCCACAGCAACCTTCCCTGTCCCCCAGTTCTTCCCACATTCTCTCCTCACCCGTCTCCTCGGCCTCCTAACCATTCCCCAATCCATTGTCCCTCGTACTCCCCACCATCCCCACTCCACCATCACCTCTTCCTTCCCACCATGCCCAATCTCCTATCCCTTTGTCCTCTCCACCATTCCCCACTCCCTTATCCAATGCCTTCCCAACTGGTCTGATGTTCCCATCAGAAAATTACGAACATCAAGTGACCTGACGTTCCATCACTGAAGTATAAGAAAAACAATTAAAAAATTAAATGAAATATGAAAAAAAATTATACTCACGAAATGAATGGTATTGAAAACAACACAACTGAATTCCAACACAATTCACACAAAATAATTAATCAAAATGAAAATGAATCAAATCTATGAAAATGCAATTTATCAATGCAATGAGAAACACTGAATGGAATTGTAACATATTTAGTATAGCATATGTGTTGTTTTTACATGCAAAGATAGCGCAGTTTGTCAAGAAAATCATAGTTTTGCCAGTCACAGGTGTGGCATCTATACTTGTACTTACGAAATGAACGGCATTGTAAATAACACAGCTGAATTCCAACACAATGTCACACAAAATAATTCAATAAAATAAAATGAATCGAAGTCTATAAAAAAATGATCAATGCAATAGGAAACATTGAAATGGATTCGTGGCATATTGGTATAGTGTGAATGTTGCTATTTTGTGCAATAGATGGCGCTGTTTTTCAAAAACGCATGCTTTGTACCTGTCACAGGGGTGGCATCTGTATTGTTGGTATATATATATAATATATATATATATAATATATATATATTATATATAATATATATAATATATATATATATATATCCCATATATATATATTTATATATATATAAATATATATATATATATATATATATATATATATATATATTATATCTATCTATATATATATATATATATATATATATATCCATATATATCCATATATATATATATATAATATATATATATATATATATATATATATATATATATATATATATATATAATATGTCGTACCTAGTAGCCAAAACTCACTTTTTGGCCTACTATGCAAGCACCGATTTGCCTAATAAGCCAAGTTTTTCTGAATTAATATATTTTCTCTATTTTTTTTCTTATGAAAAGATAAAGCTACCCATTTCATTATGTATGAGATCAATTTTTTTTCATTGGAGTTAAAATTAACGTAGATATATGACAACCTAACCAACCCTACCTAACTAACCTAACTATCTTTATAGGTTAGGTTAACTTAGGTAGCTGAAAAGTTAGGTTAGGTAGGTTAGGTAGGTTAGGTAGTCGAAAAACAATTAATTCATGAAAACTTAGCCTATTAGGCAAATCGGGCCTTGCATAGTAAGCTGACAAGTGCGTTCTGGCTACTAGGTACGACATATATATAATATATATATATATATATATATATATATATATATATATATATATATATATATATATATATATATATATATATATATATATATATATATATGTCGTACCTAGTAGCCAGAACGCACTTCTCACCTACTATGCAAGGCCCGATTTGCCTATAAGCCAAGTTTTCATGAATTAATATATTTTCTTTAATTTTTTTCTTATGAAATGATAAAGCTACCCATTCATTATGTATGAGGTCAATTTTTTTTATTGGAGTTAAAATTAACGTAGATATATGACCGAACCTAACCAACCCTACCTAACCTAACCTAATCTATTTTATAGGTTAGGTTAGCTTAGGTAGCCGAAAAAGTTAGGTTAGGTTAGGTTAGGTAGGTTAGGTGGTCGAAAAACAATTAATTCATGAAAACTTGGCTTATTAGGCAAATCGGGCCTTGCATAGTAGGCTGAGAAGTGCGTTCTGGCTACTAGGTACGACATATATTATATATATATATATATATATATATATATATATATATATATATATATATTATATATATATATATATATAATATATATATATATTATATATATATATATATATATATATATATATATATACTGGGCACACAGCCTTACACTAATAAATGTACATTTATATATATATATTCTCTGGCACAAACTTATAATATAAATTACACATGAATGTGACCAGACCACACACTAGAAGTTGAAGGGACGACGACGTTTCGGTCCGTCCTGGACCATTCTCAAGTCACAAGCGACTTGAGAATGGTCCAGGACGGACCGAAACGTCGTCGTCCCTTCAACTTCTAGTGTGTGGTCTGGTCAACATACTTCAGCCACGTTATTGTGACTCTTCGCCTGCATACACATGAATATAAATATCCATGTCACAGTAATCTCTTTGATAAATCACAGGTGCACTCACACACCATATATATCTCGTGAGAGCTCTCTATAGCATCTCCCTCCACAACTGTGCCTTACTGTAACATAGACATTGGTGAGCCCTTCTCATGACATAGAAGATACTCTGGCTAAATAGCTAACTAAAGGGGAATGGGAGGAAAACTGAATTACCTACTTCCACCATTAATGATGTGGACTCGTCCTCTTTGGAGAGTTGAATCCTGGTCCAGTAAAGTAGGACCAGGACCAGTAGGACCAGGACCAGGAATAAAGGCCGGGTCACGATACACTCCTCGTTGGACGTAGAATCGTTGGACGTAGGCTCGTTGGACGTAGAATCGTTGGACGTAGAATCGTTGGACGCAGAATCACTGTTTACCAACGTACCTGTGGATGAAACAATCGGGATGATAGTGGACCGAGTGTATCGTGACCCGGCCTGTACTCCTCTTGACATGCCAGAAAATATCATGAGGAAACTACTCCAAGCTTGTACTAAGGAGGCACCCTTCTTGAGCCCGGATGGGCACATGTATAAGCAAGTAGATGGGGTCGCCATGGTTTCTCCCCTAGGCGTCCTGTTTGCGAACTTCTACATGGGTACTATCGAGGAAAAACTCTTAGTCGACTTGAACTTGAAACCGGCCATATACTGCAGGTATGTTGACGACATTTTCACACAGGTACCTGATGTCAGACATCTGCAAGAGCAGAAAGAGGCGTTTGAGCAGAATTCTGTGTTGCGTTCACTTACGAGATGGAGAAGGATGGGAAGCTGCCCTTTCTAGATGTAACAGTCATGGAAAGGAGCGGAGGTTTCCACACTGCAGTCTACACTAGGAAACAAACATAGGAATGTGCCTAAATGCCAACAGTGACTGCCCAGACAGGTACAAGAGTAGTGTTGTTAACGCTTATGTCGACCGTGCTCTCAGTCACAGCTCAGAATGGAAGCAAGTCGATGAAGAACTCTGTAGGGTAAGGCAGGTCCTAGTCAACAACGGCTTCTCCAATGGTTTCATTGAAGACATCATAAGGAGGAAAGTGAAACGCCATGCAACCTCTGAAGAGACAACTAATACAACACTATACCCCTATTAGACTATTTTACAGGAACTTCTTCTCCACAGCTCATAAAACGGAGGAAAGGGTCCTGAAAGATATTGTTAATAGAAATGTTATCCCTACAGGCAAAAATCAGAAGATACAACTAACGATTTACTATAAAACCAAAAAACGGCAGCCTTCTCATGAGAAACTCTCCAGACACGAAGCAGAACGCTCTATGGCAGTGAAAGATGAGCTGTCTTGAGGTCAGAAATGGTTTGCGGTTGGACCCCGGCAGGAGTGTAGCGAGTTAGTGTCTTCCTCACTCCCAGTGTTACAGCACGTCACCCTGCCACTCGTCCTGCATACCCGTCTCTCTGAGTCACTCTCTCTTCCCT
>WNGS01101630.1:69321-91844 GCA_020271785.1 Procambarus virginalis
CTCTTGTGATGGTTGATTGTGTTGACCAATTATCAACTACATGTGGCCTAAAACTCACTTAACAGGTGTACACCATCTCTTGCCTGGTTTTGTAAGTATGGTCTGGCTGTAAGTTGTATGTAAGTGGCATCAAATCGTACTCTTTTCCTCAGCCGAAAGATAATATATTTGGCAGCTCTTTGGTAATATTCTGGACTCACTCCCCAACAATTATCATTACTTAGTTGGCGAGGTTCCACTAATGTGAAAACCATTGAACTGCTAACTAGTTTAAATGAGGAAATTATTGTTTTAAGGTGATTAATTATTTCAGCTGAGTGTCGAGTAGGATGGATGTCATTACCACCTAAGTAAATTATTGTTAGATGGTGAGGCCAGTCTAACGGACGTGTTACTGTAGAGGTTTTGTAAAAATTGTGAGCTGTTGCTCCTGGTGACCTGAAGATTCTTACCTCAGTGTGAGGTATAGGTCCGAGAGTTGTGGGCAATGGCTGTCTCCCACTAGTACTACCTTATACATGAGTTATATACAGCAAATATTATAAATTGGTGTGGGTTAGGCTAATATATATGGTACACTGTTGGTAACCACAGATAAGGAAATATGTTTAACCCAGGTTACTACACAATGTGATTAGTAATGGTTAATTAGGATAGCTTGATTCTCAGCTATGTATCTGGCTCGAAGGACCAAATTTGTGTTGTGGATGAAAGCTAACTCTTAATATAATGATATTTAATTGATTGAATCGAATTACTCGAAGGACCACCCTATTTTTACTGAAATGGGAAACAGATAACTAGTGTAATAAAATGGACTGAGATACCAGTGCCTGTGGATAATATAATCATCCAGGATTTTTTGTTGAACATTAATGGACTGTAAGAATAATTATTATTCAAGACTTGAACATTCCCAAACTTCTCAATTGGGAGTTAATACTAGAAGCTGATTTACTCCTAGTACACTTAATCGAGGCTGGTTCCTCCTCGAGAGGGGTTAGTAAATTTTACTAATAAATATAATTTGTATAAGTATTCAATGATTTGGTTAATGACAAGATCATATTGTAATAAATGTTAGACAAGAAAATTGTTCCTATCTAAAGGTTCATGAGGCTATAAGAAATATGATTAAATTCCTAGCTCACGTAAATGAAATATAAATTTGAGATATTATTAAATCTGAACAATTTATGAGAAATTAATTAGTAACTTAACGAAAGATTAGCTGCTTAGCTGTGACAATGAATGGTAGCGTGGTTGGGCAACAGCGTCATCTAGAACCTGCTGAAACACGTGATCCGCTAGCGTGGTGTGGGAATTTGTCTCACCTCAGGCTGCTTCAACACATGCTGGAAACCCAATATGGTGTAAAAAAGAATTACACACAGTAGATTACGTCACTATGGGTTAATAGAAGGGGTAAATTAGGTTCAACGGGAACGTACTTGTGTCTAGGGGAGGGAGTGTGGTGTAACGATGACCTAAGGATAAAGTTTACATGTTGAGAGCTCATAACAACAAAACTGAACCACTTAACGTAATTGTTGTCCGCCGATGAAATCCTTGGGTCGCTGATGGAGTAATTATGCACTCCTGGGCAGATTAATAGCAATGGCCGAGCTCGTAGCTTCCGAAAACGTCACCTCGCTCGCTGTACTTGTGGACACCTTGGTGTCTCGTGGCCAAGAATCCCTCCTCCTCCCTCAACCCGTCTCGCTGCGCACGCGCAAACATATTTCAGTAGAAACGGAAAATTCTTTTCCTTCTAATTTCTCTGCTTAATATATTAATGAGAATAGGGTTGCAGATAGGAAAATATTAAGTTATGTTAATTCTACAAATTAGTAGGATTAGTATATACTATGCCTAGCATACAATGGTAATTAAATGTTGGTTTATTTTCAAAAACATGATCACTACCTACAAAATCCCCAGGGGAATTGACAGGGTAGACAAGGATAAACTATTTAACACTGGTGGTATGCCTACTAGGGGACACAGGTGGAAACTGAGCACCCAAATGAGCCACAGGGACGTTAGAAAGAACATTTTAAGTGGCAGAGTAATTAATAGGTGGAATGCATTAGGCAGTGACGTGGTGGAGGCTGACTCCATAAGCAGTTTTAAATGTAGTATGATAGAGCCCAGTAGGTTCAAGAATCTGTACACCAGTTGATTGACAGCTGAGAAGCAGGACCATAGAGCCAAAGCTCAACCCCTGCAAGCACAAATAGGTGAGTACACGTACACACACAGATCCTAGATCTTTCTCTCTGTCTGTATGTGAGAGTTTGAAAAGTGGAATCATGGAATGGTTGAGAAATTGAGCTAGGAAAATTTATAAAAAATTTCTTTAATTCTTGTAACCTTTATTCCTGTCGTGATATTCAATTAGGTCGCCTGAGGAAGGACATGCTTAGCTAACACACCAGTGTAGTAAGCAGCTCATTCCTCACTCTGGGACCATTTATGAACAATTGACTAGGCGCGAACAAACGTCGAGATCACAAAAAGTTGAAATCCCTTACACTTGGGCCGTCGACTTTCGCCATTCGCTGAAGCGAATCTAGCGAGTGGATCCTGGGCTCTTACAACAATATTTTATTGTTGTGTGGTGCTGTATATTTAGTCCAAAACCCATGAATCAGTCTCAATTTTAATAGTCGAGGGTGAAGAATCACTTGCATAACAATTATACTGTGTGGGGTGTAACGAAAAAGACAGTGTTCAACATAACAACTTAGTTTATTCAATAAAGTACTAACTACTACAACAAAAAACAAAAGAAATATCAATGATGTTACTCGAAATCCTTCCTGTGACACTATCAATGACAGCTAGACACCAGCCTCTCGGACTGCATAATGGACTAACTCGAACATAAGGCGTGGCCACAGAGGAATCAACAAGCAAGCAAGAACTAACAAATCTATAATCACAATTACATCAAATGACACAGTAGGTTCTAAAGCACGTCTCCAGTAACCTCCTAACTGTTCTACGCCTCTGTGCAGTCTACACTTGCAATAGCGGTTGCAATGCAATCAAATCAGTAGCCTGTCAATGACACATCAATGACTAATTGGTGCACTGGCAACTCCAGCAGCTCTTCCACAATTGATCTTTACGTTAACACTTCGTCTCACGGACGATCAACAATCAATAACAAATTGATTTATGTTAATAACAAAGCAACATTTACGTTAATAACAAGGTAACATTTACGTTAATTTAATAACTCTTACAACTGTCACTAGTAATGCGAAAATTACACAACACGCTACCCGTCGAGCATTCAGTGAGTAAATCCCATTTATCCCTGTACTTCCAGACAGCTGATTAATCTCTTTACTAGTTACGTTAATTTACGTTAATTTAATTATAGTTAATTTACGATAGATTGGGGTCTCTGTTCCCCCAATCTATCTTCCCATGGTTGAAGTCTCCCATGATTAGAAGTTTGGATCCGTTCCTGCTAGCCACAGAAGCTGCTCTCTCTATTATATTGATGGTGGCCATGTTGTTTCTATCATATTCCTGTCTGGGTCTTCTGTCGTTCGGTGGGGGGGTTATATATGACTACTATTATAATTTTCTGTCCTCCAGTTGCAATGGTGCCTGATATGTAGTCACTGAAACCTTCACAGTTATGAATTACCATCTCTTCGAAACTCCAACCTTCTCTTAGTAGCAAAGCCACACCACCTCCTCCTCTCCCTTCTCTCTCTTTCCTCACTACATAGTAGCCCTGTGGAAACACTGCATTTGTTATGATTTTCGTTAGCTTTGTTTCTGTGAGTGCTATTATGTCTGGGTTTTCTTCTAGTGCCCATTCTCTAAGTTCACTAGTTTTATTTGTGATCCAATCTATGTTAGTGTACATCGCCTTGAAGCTCACTTTCTTCTGTTCATTTACATATCCCTTTCTTGGCGAGTATTCTACTGGTGTGGGAAGCTGTTCCGTGGGTGAGAGGATCTGTGAGGTGGTTTGCAGGGTCTCAGAGGGTTTTGGGGTGGGGGGTGGGGGTTTAAAAGAAGGAGGGACAGGTAGGGTGTGGGTTAAGGAGATAGGGGGGACATGGAGGATACGGGGTGAGAGGGGAGGAAGAATAGGGAGGGTATGGGATGAAGGGGGAGGGGGGAATGGGGGGGAAAGGTGGGAGGGGGGACATGATGGGAATGGGGATGGGGTGTCGGGATGTACAGATTCCTGAGCCTACTGGGCTCTGTCATATCTTCATTTGAAACTGTGTGTGGAGTCAGCTTCCACCACATCACTTCCTATTGCATTCCATTTATTAACTACTCTAACACTGTAAAAGTTCTTTCTAATGTGTCTGTGGCTCATTTGGGCACTCAACTTTCACCTGTGTCCCCTTGTGCGTGTACCACCCGTGTTAAATAATCTATTCTTGTCCACCCTGTCAATTCCCCTGAGAATTTTTTGTGATGATCATGTCTTCCCTAGCTCTTATGTCTTCCAGCAACGTGAGGTGCAGTTCGCATAGTCTGTCCTCAGAACTCATGCCTCTTAGTTCTGGGACTAGTTTAGTTGAATACCTCTAAACTTTTTCCAGCTTTGTCTTGTGCTTGACCAGATACAAGTTCCATGCCGGGGCTGCATACTCCAGTATTGGTCTTACATATGTGTTATACAAGGTTCTGAAGGATTGCTTAGACACGTTTCTGAAAGTAGTTCTGATGTTAGCCAGCCTCGCATTGGCCGCTGATGTTAATCTTTTGATGTGGGCTTCTGGAGACAGGTTTGGGGTGATATAAACTAGATCTTTCTATGTCCTATCGGGAAGGACTTCATTTCCCATTCGGTATCTAGTGTCGCGGTGGTGGTTTGGGTGGTATTATCGCTGACGGACCACCCAACCCACAACTCGATAGAGTGCTTATATTCCACTAGGAGATCACACCAGGCACTTCAGGCTCTAGGAGAGGGGCTCAACGTCACACGTTTAGGGGATGCGGCTCCAGCACTCAGCCTCGTTGTCACGTGCACACACCCACTCGAGCCGCTGTGACTCCCCACTCTCTCCTTATGGGATATGACCTCCTCAATCCCCTTTGTCTTACTAGACTTCCGTCTTACCCTGTCCACAGCAGTGGTTCTTGTTTCTTGCTCTCTCTCTCTCCTTCCTTACTATTTCCTGGGAAGCCTCACTAGGACTAGAGCAAACACCAGCAAATTTGAATACATTTACTGGACGAAGTACATATACAATACACGCATACATATAATAATCATGAACCCTATACTCTATACTATTATAATCAGGTTGCACTCCAACTCCATCAGAACTCTATCCTTAGCTTGCTAAGTGGTATTCTATCTCTTGGTATTACTACCTAATATTACCAACCTCCACAAGTAGATTAAGTCTTACAGTATAATGGTACACTTTCAACAAGAGAATATATACATATAAATATATCTCTAAACACGTACAAGAAAATTCAGCAGGAAGATGCAATAACACAGAGATATATATATATCAGTATAAATGTTCAGTGACACACAACGAATCAATCGATCACTCTATCCGTCCTAGAATATCTGTAGGTAATCCTGCCTACGACCGTGACTCTAGACTTCAATATACACTTCGTGGCACATAAATGGCAAACGATCACTCGCCTCTCATTGCGTCGTTCACGCTAATGACAAACACTCTCACCTCCATACAAGTACTCATTTAGAACTCCTCCTTCTGCATCTGGAAGTTCACTACCCTGATCTCTTCAGGTTCTTCCCGGCTTGACCACCAGGATTCTTTGCAGCTCCTCCAGGCTGCTACCATGAAGTTTCCTTGAACAATTATGGTGCTTCCCTACTCCTCCTAGGGTCATCCACAGCTCTCCTGGCTGCTGCACCATAAAATTTCCTCAAATAACTGTGGTACTTCACCACCTCTACAGAAGCACGTGACACTCCTCCTCACTGCCTCTCCTCACAGCTCAAGGTCCTCTCTTCCACTGCCTTGGAGTCTCATCAACTACTCCTTCTGTGCTGGCTTCGAAGTCCTCAGAAACTTCTTCCCCAAAGACAAACCTGCAACCTATTTGCACTCCAATAAAATGTTTCCCCTTTAACTCATAAAAAAAAATAATCACACAATATCTTTGCCTTCAATCTCTATCTGTCTTCTACAAATAGTGAGAGTGGACTCCCCCGTTGGGGGCGGGTCCATGCTCCACCTCGCCTGGCGGGCCTCACTCACTCCGGGAGGGGCCTCTGCAGTCAGGAGCCGGGCTCCCTCAGTTGCCTGCCAGCGCTCAGAGGAGATGGATGTCGCTCCGTGTTCCTCCCACTTCACTCTCTTATTTTAGGCTTTCTGCCTTACCAAAACATTTCTAACTTGTAAATAAACATTGCTACTGTCGCTGGGCACACGACCAACTACAAGCAATCACTATGAACTGGCTTAAATTGGGCTTACCACAGATTATCTGGTCGAGGGCGCTCCTCCCTCTGACAAAGTCTGACCAGGGCGCTTCCCACAGCACACAAAACTGTCACTGGGCGGCTTAAATACTCTCTCCTCGCTGTCCAGGACTTGAGACCACACGTCCTCAGCTCGACTCCACAGCTGGAACGTCTGCACCTTCTCTTCTCTTGGAGATAATATCGCTAGGGGTCTCCTTCTGACTGGAGCACAACGAAGTGCATCCTCCCCTTACGATGTCTGGCCTCAAGTGAGGTCAAGGCCCTCCCAAGCGAGCCTCACGCCTCCAGCCAACTTTCCACATCTCCTAACCAGTCATTTATCTGTTTCCTCATTCATTGCCCATAATCTCAAATCGTTATTTAAATCGACCAAACTATCTTACCTATGTATTATCGCCTCTATGATTCCTGGACCTTCCAGTTAGGTCAGGCTTGCTGAATAACTCTCAAGAGGGAGACTCGTTTTTCCTGCAGGCTGAGGTCATAACACTCCCCTCCCCTTATTTTTGAGAGTTATTCCAGTGGCAAAGCTCGGGATAATACATCCGCCACCACACTGTCTCGTTCTCCAACCGATTGGTTCGACCGGTTGATCTACTCACGTACTCCCTTAGGAGTATACAACTACTTCGTTGCACCTGGTAACATCTGGCTCACAACTCGCCAGAAACATGATCTTCTCACAAACGATTTGACTTCTCTGACACCTCTTGGCTAGGCTGTCCTCCTTGGACGCCTGCACTCCATCGGTCCACTCTACTTATTGTTTCCACCCTCCGTTTCCTTGTCTTCTTCTCTTCACGTTTAAAGTCAGACATCTACTGTCTGTACCTCCTCTGTCGTCTTCACACCTCCATCTACCGTCATTATACTTTCGTCTCCTGCCATCATACTTCACTCCCTCGTCTTCACCGACGATCCTCCCTTTCGTCTCCTCATTTATCCGAGACCTCATCCTGTTTCACTTCCATCGAGTCCTCGGCTTTCTTCTACTCCTCCATGCTTGTATCATCATCCTCTTCTCACACTTCTCGCCTCTATACAACTCCATTTCTTCTCCTTCAGTTCTTCTTTGTTCCCTAAAAGTTTCTTTCGAGCCCTGTACTACATCCAACAGCACTCGATCGTACATGTTGCTTCACCTCTCCTAGAGTGCTCGTAAGCATCTCTCCCCACATACTGTCTCTTCTCCTTCCATTTTCTCGGCTATTACTCTTCTTCACTATCTCTCCTCCACGTTTTCTGTGAAACATGTCAACTCCTGACATCTCAAACATCTTAACTCTACTATCCAAATGCCTCTGTGCTCGTGGACCACTTGACGCTCTACTCCCGTCCTCAGTATGTCCACATCCTTCCTCACTTCTGCTCAGCACAGTTGCATTCACCTTCCGACCCTTAATTTCAGCAGGCTGGGGTCTACTCAGGTTCGCTCTCTTCACATGATTCCTTCTTTGGCTGGGTCATCTTCCCTTTCGACCTCACCGAGACTTCATTTTCCTGGGCTGGACCTTCATCAAACAGCCACGCTATATCTACGTCGATATCTTCTACCGGCTGAATAGACACTGTCTCATCTTCTCCAGCGTCTTCCTCGTCGGCCACCTCTGCCTTCATCACTACCGAGACAGGGTACTCTATGGCTTGGCGGTGCCCTGACTCATCTCCTTGGATGTCAGTCAGGTTCACACTCTCAGGTGTCCCACCCGTGCCGTGGCCTTCTGGGCACTCCTCTGGCACAGTCTCCGCTATGACTCTTGGCAACACCTTTCTCCCGCACAAGTCATTCCCCAGGATCACTTGAATTCCTGGAACAGGTATGTCGGGGCACACTCCCAACATCACCGTCGCCGACACTTATTCCGACCTTAGCTGGACAGTACAAACGGGCATGTCACTCTCAGACAATAACCCATATACTTTCATCTTTCTCCTGCCAGCTAGCCGTCGATCATTCCCGATCAGGCTTCTCGCAATCACGCTCTGATTAGCTCCGGTATCTCTTAAGATACCAACTTCTACCTCAGGTTGGCCTCCTATACTGATCCAACCTTTACTTATGAACGGCCTATACCTCTCGTTCACTAAGTTCACCATCTGTGGTTTGTCTCGGAACACATTAGTACATCTACTTCGGGGGTCACACATGGCCAGGGTCACAATTGACCCTGGCCATGTGGGATTGTCGGCAGGGATTGCCCTGCCGACAATCTCGCATCACGTGACCCAATCCGTTACAGTTGTAACACCTCATCTGGGAAAAGTCTCTCCTATATGTACCAGAGTGGCTCTGACTTTGTCCACTCGCATGAGAGTTCCTCGGGCCAGGCACACTACCTGCACTCTGTGGGGCTTTACTGGACTCTTGATTTCCTGGATAATGATTTGTTTCTCGTTTAGCTCCTTCATCTTCACTTTCAGACGAAGTGCGCGACCTACTCTTCTGAGTTTTAGGGTACTTACGCTTATCCGCCCATTTATCAAAATTCTTCTCACCCCAGACTCTTCTAGGTCTTTCATAATTTCTTCCTCCCCCAGACTCCACTGGATCTGCCATTACTGCGTCTCACCTCATTCTTCACTCTGTTCTCCCTCAAGCTCTTATACGCTTCCGTAATCATGTCCGCGGCATCTCTCACCTTTATCCATGCTTCTTGGATCTTGAACTTTGTCTCGGGATGCATCATCTCCAAGAACTTCTCCATGACCATCAATTGCTTCAGGTCAGCGTAAGATCCAACTCCAGCAGCTTCAATCCACATCTGGAATCGTCTTTCCAGATCCCTTGCTGTCTCAGCAAACGTACATGCTCCAACTTTGATCATCTCTCTGAAACGCTTCCAATAAGCTTCTGGGGTTAACTGGAACGAGCGCAATATGCTGCTCTTTACTGTGGCATAATCCTGGCACTCTTCTAGAGACAATTGGGTGTAAGCCTCCCTGGCTGCACCGGTCAATCTTAACTGGACCAGCTGGGCCCATTCCTCCTGTGGCCATTCCTTGATGCTGGCCACCTTTTCAAAGTGCTCGAAAAAGCTCTCAGCCTCTTCAGGAACAAACAAGGGAATGTCCTTCTCCCTAACCCTAACATCTGGTGAGTGGGATACCTGGGTGGTGCTCTCTGGCAACCCATGTTCGATCCTTTGCTTAGCCAAGGTTCTATTCGCTTCTATTTGCATTTGTTTTGTTCTCTCCTTTTCTTGTTCCACCTCTAGTTCCCTTACTCTGGTTTTCTCTTTTTCTTTTTCCTGTTCCAACTCCAGTTCTCTTACTCTGGTTTTCTCTTTTTCTTTTTCCTGTTCCAACTCCAGTTCCCTTACTCTGGTTTTCTCTGCCTCAGTTTTCATCTGGAGTTCCAATTTCATCTTTTCCAGCTGGAACTGTCTCTCCTTGTCCTCTCGTTGTTGCTGCATCTGGAGTTCTAACTGGAATCTTTCCAAGCTCCTATTCCGGCTACTCCTGCTACTGCGGCTACTCTTGCTGCTCCTACTCGATCCCTGGGATCTCACTTCATCCTGCCCATCATCCTCCTTTCCACTTTCAGCTCCTTTCTGGGCTCCTTGCTCTGCCGCTTCGCTTTTGGCTCTTAACTGCCTAAGGATCTCATCCTTCATCCCAGCCACTTTAGATGCTTTCAACCTAATGCCACACTTTTCTGCTATCTGTTTTAATTGATCCCTCGTGCAACCTTCCAAGTCTTCAGGCTTGCCTGATTCCACAAATGCTTGCACCTTATCCATCTTGTCCTGTGAGTCTTCCCAAGAGAGAGAATATACACCTGCGGTCACAGTGTAACTATTTTGACAAGGGGTGTACAGATCCACTCTTGGACAGAGTGTGGGTGTGTCAGTTCACTATCCCGGACAGGCCTCCAATTTTGTCGCGGTGGTGGTTTGGGTGGTAATATCGCTGACGGACCACCCAACCCACAACTCGATAAAGTGCTTATATTCCACTAGGAGAACACACCAGGCGCTTCAGGCTCTAGGAGAGGGGCTCTAGGAGGAGGGGCGCTCCTCCCTCTGACAACGTCTGACCAGGGCGCTTCCCACAGCACACAAAACTGTCACTGGGCTGCTTAAATACTCTCTCCTTGCCGTCCAGGACTTGAGACCACACGTCCTCAACTCAACTCCACAGCTGGAACGTCTGCACCTTCTCTTCTCTTGGAGATAATATGCTAGGGGTCTCCTTCTGACTGGAGCACAACGAAGCGCATCCTCCCCCTACGATGTCTGGCCTCAAGTGAGGTCAAGGCCCTCCCAAGCGAGCCTCATGCCCACAGCCAACTGTCCACATCTCCTAACCAGTCATTTATCTGTTTCCTCATTCATTGCCCATAATCTCAAATCGTTATTTAAATCGACCAAACTATCTTACCTATGTATTATCGCCTCTATGATTCCTGGACCTTCCAGTTAGGTCAGGCTTGCTGAATAACTCTCAAGAGGGAGACTCGTTTTTCCTGCGGGCTGAGGTCATAACACTAGTGACTGGTCTCCTAGTTTCATTACCTTACATTTACTTGGGTTGAACTTTAGTAACCTTTTGTCAGACCATTCCTTTAGTTTGTCTAGGTCATCTTGTAGCCTCATACTATCCTCCTCTTTCTTGATCCTCCTCATAATTTTTGCGTCATCAGCAAACATCGAGAGGAACGTGTCAATTACTACTGGGAGCTCATATACGTATATCAGAAACAGTATAGGTCCAAGGACTGATCCCTGTGGGACTTCACTGCTAACTCCCCACTACTCCGAAACTTCACCCCCTCACCGTGACTCGCTGTGACCTGTTGCTTAGGTACTCCGTTATCCAATGGAGTACCTTCCCTTTCACTCCTGCCTGCATCTCCAGTTTGTGCACTAGTCTCTTATGTGGTACCGTGTCAAAAGCTTTCTGCCAGTCCAGAAATATGCAGTCTGCCCAGCTCTCTCTTTCTTGTCTGATTTTTGTTGCCTGGTCATAGAACTCAATTAAAACTGTTAGGCATGATTTGCCATCTCTGAACCCATGCTGATGTGTTGTTAAAATGTTCTTCCTCTCCAGATGTTCCACTAGCTTTTTTTACACAATCTTCCCCATCATCTTGCATGGAATACAAGTTAAGGACATTGGCCTGTAGTTCAGTGCCTTTTGCCTATCACCCTTTTTGTATACTGGGACTACATTGGCCGTCTTCCAAATGTGTCGTGAACATTTTCCAGCTTCGTCTTGTGCTTGACAATGTATGGTCTCCATGCTGGGGCCGCATACTCCAGGATTGGTCTAACATATGTGGTATACAAGGTTCTGAATGATTCCTAACACAGGTTCCTGAAGGCAGTTATGATGTTAGCCAGCCTTGCATACGTCGCCGATGTTATTCTTTTTATGTTGGCTTCATGAGACAGGTTTGTTGTGATATCAACTCCTAGATCTTTCTCTCTGTTCGTTTCATGGAGGATTTCTTGACCCATTCGGTTTCCTGTTTCTGGCCTCTGGTTTTCAGTGCCGAGTTTCATTACCTTACAATTTCTCGGGTTGAAGTTTAGTAGCCATTTGTTGGACCATTCATTCAGTTTAACAAGGTCATCTTGTAGATTCATACTAAGTTTATTTTTCTTAATCCTTCTCATAATCTTTGCATCATCAGCAAACAATGAGAGGAACGATTCTATACCCTTTGGGAGATCATTTACATATATATCAGAAATAGTATAGGTCCAAGGACTGAACCCTGCGAGACCCCACTTGTGATGCCTCGCTAATCTGAGACCTCACCCCTCACAGCGACTCGCTGTCTTCTGTTGCTTAGGTACTCCTTTATTCAGTGGAGTACTTTCCCTTTCACTCCTGCCTGCATCTCCAGCTTGTGCACTAGTCTCTTATGGGTTACTGTGTCAAAGGCTTTCGGTAATCCAAAAATATGCAGTTTGTTCTAGCACTCTCGATCTTACCTGATTTGTGTTGCCTGTTCATATAATTCAATTAATCGTGAGATTAATGCCCTCAAATCAAATAATGATTTGCCCTCCCTGAACCCATGCTGCTATTGTTACAAAGTTCTTTCGCTCCGGATGTTCGACTATGTATTTTTCACACAATCTTCTCCATCATCTTGCATGGTATGCACGTTAAGGACACTGGCCTGTAGTTCAGTTCCTCCTGCCTATCACCCTTCTTGTATTTTGGGGACTACATTTGCCATCTTCCATATTTCTGGCAGTTCACCTGTTACCAGTGATTTGTTATACACCATGAAGAGTGGCAGGCACAGTGCTTCTGCTCCTTCCTTCCTTCAGTATCCATGGCGATATTCCATCCGAGACTATAGCCTTTGTCACATCGAACTCTAGCAAAAGCTTTCTTACATCCCTACTGGTAATCTCAAATTCTTCTAGTGGTGCCTGGTTAACTATTCCTTCTCTTTGGAACTTCCCCTTGCTCTAATGTGAATAGTTCCTGGTGATTCTTGTTGAGTTCCTCGCACAATTCTTTGTCGTTTGTAGTAAATCTCTCTGCCCCTATCCTCAGTTTCATTACCTGTTCCTTGACCGTTGTCTTTCTCCTGATGTGGCTGTGCAGCAATTTAGGTTGAGTCTTAGGCTTGTTTGCTATGTCTTTTTCATATTGCCCTTCTGATTCTCTTCTCACCCTGACATATTCATTCCTGGCTCTCTGGTATCCTTCCCTGCTCTCAATTGTCCTGTTATTTTTATAGTTTCTCCACGCTCTTTTACTTAGTTGCTTAGCTACCTTACAAGTCTGGTTAAACCATGGGCTTCTTATCTGCATTTAATTTTTTCCTTTTGGGCTGGGACACACTTTTCTCCTGCCTCCTTACACTTCTGTGTGATGTATTCCATCATGTCTTGGACCGTCTTTCCCCTGAGCTGTGTTTTCCATGTTATATCCGTTAGGAATTTTCTCAACTCCTCTTAGTTTCCCTTATGGAATGCTAGCCTTTTGCTTACAGTTCCCCTTCTCGAGTACTTTACCCTTCTTCGACCAGATATTCAAACGTCAGTACACTGTGATCGCTCATTCCTACCAGGACCTCGAAGTCAATTTCCATTATGTCAAAGTCGTTCAGAGTGAAGACTAGGTCGAGTCTCGCCAGTTCATCATTTCCCCTCATTCTTGTGGGTTCCCTAAAATGCTGAATTAAAAGTTTTTGTTGCCACCTCCAGTAGTTTAGCTCTCCATGTTTCCTCTCCTCCATGCGGTTCCTTGTTCTTCCAGTCTATCCTTCTGTGATTNAACATTTAAAAAGCTCTGGATATGGAACTTATAATAATAATAAAGCAAATATGTGTGTAATTGTGTATATTTAATTTAACATTTAAGTACAAAATATACCATAAAATAAAAAAAGAGCTGAACACACTGAATCTACAGAAGCATATTTGTTCACTCACTGTGGCAATCTGGTTGGCCATTTAGACGAGTCTTTGAGTATTTGACTGGTCAAGTTGGTTGAGGACGGCTTAGGACTTGGGAAGTGTGAGGTGATGATCTTGTGGGAGACACAGGAGGTTGTGATGAGTCTGGCTCCTAGCCTGTGTGGGAAACGCAAGAAGTTGTGATGAGTCTGGCTCCTAGCCTGTGTGGAGACGCAGAAGGTTGTCATGAGTCTGGCTCCTAGCCTGTGTGGGAGACACAGGTGCTTGTGATGAGTCTGGCTCCTAGCCTGGTGGGAGACGCAAGAAGTTGTGATGAGTCTGGCTCCTAGCCTGTGTGGGAGACGCAGAAGGTTGTCATGAGTCTGGCTCCTAGCCTGTGTGGGAGACGCAGGTGCTTGTGATGAGTCTGGCTCCTAGCCTGTGTGGGAGACGCAGAAGGTTGTCATGAGTCTGGCTCCTAGCCTGTGGGGAGACGCAGGTGCTTGTGATGAGTCTGGCTCCTAGCCTGGTGTGGGAGACACAGGAGGTTGTGATGAGTCTGGCTCCTAGCCTGTGTGGGAGACACAAGGGGTTGTGATGAGTCTAGCTCCTAGTCTGTGTGGGAGACACAAGAGGTTGTGATGAGTCTGGCTCCTAGCCTGTGTGGGAGACCCAAGAGGTTGTGATGAGTCTAGCTCCTAGTCTGTGTGGGAGACGCAAGAAGTTGTGATGAGTCTGGGTCCTAGTCTGTGTGGGAGACACAGGAGGTTGTGATGAGTCTAGCTCCTAGCCTGTGTGGGAGACGCAAGAAGTTGTGATGAGTCTGGCTCCTAGTCTGTGTGGGAGACACAAGAGGTGTGATGAGTCTAGCTCCTAGTCTGTGTGGGAGACGCAAGAAGCTGTGATGAGTCTGGCTCCTAGCCTGTGTGGGAGACCCAAGAGGTTGTGATGGGTCTAGCTCCTAGTCTGTGTGGGAGACGCAAGAAGTTGTGATGAGTCTGGCTCCTAGTCTGTGTGGGAGACACAGGAGGTTGTGATGAGTCTAGCTCCTAGCCTGTGTGGGAGACGCAAGAAGTTGTGATGAGTCTGGCTCCTAGCCTGTGTGGGAGACACAAGAGGTTGTGATGAGTCTGGCTCCTAGTCTGTGTGGGAGACCAAGAGGTTGTGATGAGTCTGGCTCCTAGTCTGTGTGGGAGACGCAAGAAGTTGTGATGAGTCTGGCTCCTAGTCTGTTTGGGAGACGCAAGAGGTTGTGATGAGTCTGGCTCCTAGTCTGTGTGGGAGACGCAAGAGGTTGTGATGAGTCTGGCTCCTAGTCTGTGTGGGAGACGCAAGAAGTTGTGATGAGTCTGGCTCCTAGTCTGTGTGGGAGACGCAAGAGGTTGTGATGAGTCTGGCTCCTAGTCTGTGTGGGAGACGCAGAAGGTTGTGATGAGTCTGGCTCCTAGTCTGTGTGGGAGACGCAAGAGCTTGTGATGAGTCTGGCTCCTAGCCTGTGTGGTCACTCATCTGAACTTAACAATACACGAAACTGGAGAAGGGTTGGAAAATATTCCCTTGTATAAGAAAATCCAACAGATTATCTAATATAATCTATCCCTCCACAAGTCACTGGGATTTTCGTGGTATACAGCGGCCACATCCTAACTGAGTAATCAGTCTGGGAACCAACATATAAGATGATGAATAAGATAATTGTCTACTTAATATTCATCAGTAAACTCTTATTAAACACATCATTGTAGAAACTTAACGAAACGTTGCCCGGTGCGTTTTATATTGGAAACACTGTGAAAATTGAGTAAGTGAAAACATTTCACTCACGACATCCTCGCCATTGACTATGCTGTGAAAGGAAATTTATATTTATTGAAACTACGCTCATTTCTCAGAGAGAGCGCAATCATGTCATTTATTGACGAAGAAACATTTGTACAACATTGTATAACACACACAACAATATAACCACCATAGCACATCCGGTAAACAGCCTCACACAATTGCACACAAACTATTGCAAGTCAAGTCAATAACCCCAACAAATCCAGTGTACAAACCCCAGTAAGTCGATGATACAACCCCCAGCAAATTGAGTACTCAACCCAGCAAGTTGAGTACTCAACCCCAGCAAGTCGAGGACACCTTCCCCAGCAAATCGAGGACACCTTCCCCAGCAAGTCGAGGACACCTTCCCCAGCAAGTCGAGGACACAACCACACCAACCCCAGCAAGTCGAGGACACAACCCAGCAAGTTGAGTACTCAACCCCAGCAAGTCGAAGGCACCTTCCCCAGCAAGTCGAGGACACAACCCAAGCAAGTCGAGGACACAACCCCAGCAAGTCGAGGAACAACCCCAGCAAGTCGAGGACACCTTCCCAGCAAGTAGAGGACACAACCCAGCAAGTCGAGGACACAACCCAGCAAGTCGAGGACACACACCCCAGCAAGTCGAGGACACCTCTCCCAGCAAGTGAGGACACCTCCCAGCAAGTCTAGGACACATCCCCCAGCAAGTCGAGGACACAACCCCAGCAAGTAGAGGAACAACCCAAGCAAGTCGAGGACAACCCCAGCAAGTCGAGGACACCTCCCCCAGCAAGTCGAGGACACCTTCCCCAGCAAGTCGAGGACACATCCCCCAGCAAGTCGAGGACACCTCCCCCAGCAAGTCGAGGACACAACCCCAGCAAGTCGAGGACGCAAACACACAACACTCACACAAAACAACTGCATGAAGAACCAACCTTGTGCAAGAAGCCATGACTGTTGACGCTCCGCACCGGCCAGTGGCTCGCAACGCTGACGTCATCACAACTGTGGATAATAAAAGACTTCATTGTCGCATCTGTATTCGAGGGCCATAAATGTCTTAGCAAATGCCTTGTGTATAGATTTACAATCTATACACAATTTGAGCCTTTCTTAAATCTGAACCTTTTCTTAACGTTCAGATTTACAATCTACATTAGGTTATACTAGGTTACAATCTATACACTAAAACTGCTACTTCCCCTGGCCCGCACTGTGGCATTGACCTCATTATTTCCTCTGACAAGTTTGTCAGATCTAACTCTAGTACTTTTTCGGACCTGTCTGCCTTTAGAGGGACCCTTATCCCCGTTCTTAATAGCTTGTTTTCTAAAAATCACCACCTTCCTCGTCGCTTCCAGCTTACCCTTGCCTCCCTGAAATCTAACAACTCTGTTCTTATCCTTCCTGCCGACAAAGACAATTCGGTGGTTGTCCTTGACCGTGAGGACTACCTCCAGAAAGCAGATGTCTTGCTCTCTGACACATATGCCCTTCTGATTTTTAACCCTTTGTATCGCCTTAAAACTTCTTTTAACCGCAAACTAAGACAGCTCTCGAGTCTTTGTCCTCCTGACTTCGATCTCATTAAACGTTTCCGTGTCATCTTCTCTTCTCTTCCTTATTTCTATGGTCTTCCTAAGACTCATAAACCTGGTGTTCCTCTTCGTCCTATCATTTCTTCACGGGGCTCTGTCAGCTATCCTCTTGCCTCTTGGCTCGCTAAAACCCTGACGCCTTACCTTAGCACTTTTTCTCCTGCCCACCTTCGTCACACTCAAGACTTCATAGAAAGACTGCACCTGCAGCCCTCCTGTAAGATTCTTAGTCTTGATGTCGACTCTCTGTTCACTAATGTTCCCCTCGATGACGTTCTCTCTTTCCTTAGACTGAAGGCGACTGAGGGCCTTCTTCCTCTCCCGCTTCCCACTGACGTTTTCCTCGAACTCATTAGACTCTGTGTTGACTCTTAACTCTTTCTCTTTCAACAGTAAATATTACACTCAAACTTTCGGTGTCGCTATGGGTTCCCTTCTCTCCCCTGTTCTTGCCAATTTCTACATGGAATACTTCGAAACTGTTCTTCTTCCTTCTATTGATACTCGTCCCTCTGTCTGGCTTCGCTATGTTGATGATATTTGTGCCTTATGGCCTCATGATCTCTGGGAATTTTCATTATCTGCCGATGTAGACCTGACCAAATGTAAACTGTGTCAACAAAATTATTCGCACACCCTCCGTCACTATGTGATGGAGTGCGAAAAGATACGCGAATTTAGAGACAATTCTATAACCAATGTTCCAACGATGTGTAAATATTTAATTCAAAATGATCTGCTACTAGAAATTTTAGCCAAATATCACCGGTTTGCTAACTGAAGGTAGTAACTAAGTGATTGTATCCTATCCACCGCTGCCCACTGGATGGGGGGGGGGCGGTGTGCAGGACAAACATATCAATTGTGACACTAGCTCTCCATATATGTCAGTTGCTTAATTTAGAAACTGTACTTGTGGTCGATCTCGAACCCATTGTTGATGTGACGACTTATACTGAATTTGGTAACTAGCTCATCAAGATTATAACTTGCTTAGCTAAATGAATTGTGAGGTTCAGTCCCTGAGCCCATTATGTGCCTCTGTAACCCTTTCCACTACCGCCCACAAAATGGGTATGGGGTGCATAATAAATGAACTAAACTAAAAAAAACGAAACTGGCCTCATGACCTTAGTCTTTTCCAGCCTTTCCTCTCCTCTCTTAACAATCTGGCTCCTTCCATCCATTTCAAAGTTGTATTGGAAATCTAATTCCCTCCTTCCTTTTCTTAACGTTCAGGTTCACAGTTCTGCTTCCGGGTTCTCTTTCTCTCCTCTTTCTTTTTCTTTCTATACCGCAAACCCATGCATAGTGGCATGTACAGTAATCTTTTCCTACCATCCTCCTTCTGTTAAGAAAAGTGTCCTCGTCTCTCTCTTCCTCCGTGTTCTACGCAGCAGCGACCCTTAGTTTCTTGATTCTGAAATTTGCCTTTATCTACAAATCATTCTCTCGCCTTGGTTACCCTTTTGCATTTTATCAACTGTGCCTATTCTCAAGCTAAACGAAATTTCTTTTATCCTAAACCTGCTTCCAACATTAGTAGCACTGTACTCTGCCTTCCCTTCATATATGAACACAAAACTTTTACTAATACCTTTTCCTCTAGACATAAAGCTCGCCTTTCGACAAACTAACACACTTCATAGCAATCTAGTTCACACTGTTCTTCCTGCTTCTAATGGTGCTGGTGTCTACTCTATTTCCTGTTCGTCTTGTCCTCTCCAATACTTTGATGAAACTGGCCGTACACTTACAAAAGAATTGTTAAATCTGCAGACACAAACAGTGCTCTGTTCTGTCGTGTTAGGGATTCTAATCATTCTATTGATTGGTCTTCCTCCAAAATAATCTTTCCTTCTGCCTCTTCTCAACACAGACGCCGTCTTGTTAAATCGGCTCTGATACACAACATACCCAAATGAACTTGAGTCCTGGCTTTGTTACTGTTGACTCTTCCCTTTCACAGTATGTATTCAAATGTTCTAAACTTTCTAGCAAACGTGTCCTAACATAAGCTTACCCTTCCATTTATCTTTCTTTCTTTCTTTCCTTTTTTTCTCTTGTTTTCTCTTACGATTCCATCTTATTCCTATTACTATCCCCTTTATTGCACCTTAGCTTTCGTACCTTTTGCTTTGCTTTTTCTTCCTCTAAGATTTCTTTCTCCTCACCTCTCTCTTGCCTATTTATTGCTTTCGCCTCCTTCCCTCATCCAGACGGGAGATATCTGTCCACGAGGCTAACCATAGCCCGTGATTCTTGCCCAGCTCCTGTGCCAGGTAAGTTACGGGCTCACCATAGCCCGTGCTACTTGGAACTTGTTCCGAGTAGCTGAATCTAACAACATTCCCTCATCCAGACATCTGTCCACGAGGCTAATCATAGCCCGTGCTACTTGCCCCGCTCCTGTGCCAGGTAAGTTACGGGCTCACCATAGCCCGTGCTACTTGGAACTTGCTCCGAGTAGCTGAATCTATAACAACAACAACAACTTCCTCATCATTAAGGGCTATTCATGCCCATGCCACCTTTTGAGTGGCTTAATCTTTATCAGTCAATCTTCGCTCATCACTCTCGACTTGAGAATGGTCCAGGACGGACCGAAACATCGTCGTCGCTTCACTTTCTAGTGTCTGGTTTGGTCAACAATAGATTTACAATGATGCGGCAGGTCCATATTCCTATATTCAGTCTGCTTGTTATGCATTAGACTGGAAACTTACACTATGCTTGGAAAGTTGTACTCTGCCTGGAAAAATCATAATGTTACGGAAATCGTAGCGCTATGGGATGAGTGGAGCGGTGGTGATACCCACCTGGGAGCTTCATCCCTGACTGACTGACGGGAAGTTAGAGCACTGGGCCGGTAGATTCTCATACCTAAATCACAGTGATTTGAGGTCTTTTGAGTTCTTAACATAGAATATCTGTGTATACTATATAATTTACTAAATCTCCTTTAAGCCAAATTGTAGAATGATAACATTAACAACTAAATTGAATGAGCTGAGATTAAGAAAAATCTATTGATAAATCACATAAGTTCGCACACACGAGTTTATGTAAGTTCATGATCTATCTAATCACTGATTCCCAACATTTTGGACCATAGTGGAACCCCTTGTGGGAAAACGGACTCGTGAGATTATTAATTTTAATTACTATGATTCATTTATTTATAATTTATTTCTTACGATAGCTGAATGTATAATACGATAGCGGACTGTATGATACGATAGTGGACTGTATGATTCAAATTTTTCCACAAGTAGCTTTCCTGCACAAATTTGGAGGTGTTTAATTATATAGTCTTCCAAATCTAATTTATCGATTGGTAGAAATTTGCTACTAATGGCTAGTCAACTATGCCAAACTGGGTTAGTAATATAAATATTCCAGCTTAGCTGTCATGTAGTCTAGCCTGGTTAATAAGCAATAGGCTCGTCCACATTGTGTAAGCTGAATCTCCTAGTTGATGAGTGTATAACGGCGTCGTAGCGTGCCTGGGGTTGCAACCTGATACTATGCTTCAATTGACTCCTTCCCCTTCAATTTTAACTGACAAATAGTCAACGTAATAAACTGTAACCAATATATGATGGTTATATCAGGAGTAAGACATTATATCTAGTCTAATTAATTTACGCTTACCCGTTCCGGGTGGCCAGGCCCCCAGCATCTCTTTCAAGGCGTCTAACTATGCCCAAACAACACCGAAACAAATGACAAACACACACAACAATATAAGATTAGATATAGCCGAAGCATTTGAGATCAAGCCCACTCATCCAGCTATCATCATCGAGCCCCCACTTGGGTGTACCTCACCCCACTTCCCAAACCTCCATTCTCTTATCTCTATCCCACTCTTGTCTCCCTGTTCTTCCTCTAGCACGCAATATGTGCTCAAATTCGACTCTAACTTTTAGAGAAATGGAGCATAAGTCGCTCCACTTCTCAGTTTTGCGTTTCTGAAACTTTCAAGCACACTATCTGCCATGATATTGAAACAATGCAGTTGTGCTGTATTTATAATTTCGTAGCTATCATGCTGTTGATCCTCTAAACTGTGGTAAATATCAAGAGCCTTTCCCTTGAGTAACTTTGCTAAACTCTATACCCAGTCTGATTTCTCCACTGAATCGATAGCAGTGCGCTCAAATCATCCTATGTATGCACCTGTCGACTCGGTTTGCTCATCGAAATTACTAATTCAACAAATTGCTAATCGCCTCCTGGTAAGAGTTAATGTGGCTTAACGACCTCATTATCTCAACCTTCATTTGAGTAAATGAAATCGTATTTAGTGCTGCCGTTAGATGACTGAAATTTCCAGGAAAAAATGATTTTATTTTATCTTATGAAATGACATAATAGTAAGTGTTCAGATGTTTATCAGTTACTGAGATAACTGAGATCATTCGCCGAATTGTTTACCTCTTAATTTGTATGAAAATACTACATTTATAATATAATAATATAAATGTAATATAGTAATTCTGTTCACCTAGTATTAAATAGGTAGCCCGCAGTTAGGCAACTGTTGTTGGGTAGCAGCATGGGGAAAGTGAGTAACTGAACCTTGGGAAACCTTCATGCAAGGGAGGTACATCTCTCGTGGTAAAAAAAATAAATTTCCTGTTGCTTACTTTAATATTGTTTAGAGAGTTGCGCTACTCTATCAGTCCAGTGAGTACTCACCTAGTTGAGCTTCGACTGTTTGGTCCCGCCTGTCAACTGAAGAGACGTGTTCTACAGGAGGAGATCAAGTTACTGTCAGCAAGAGTTCTTCTGAAGGAAGGTGCTCAGTCCTCTACCCCGGAGCACAGCCTGCCACTAAACCGGCGCCCACCTGCAGGTGACGCCACTCTCTCTCACCTCCACGTTTTCTGTCACAGTGCAAGGCCAAGCTTTTCTATTGTAATGTTGCGCACACCCATCTTACTTACCTATACATAGAATACGTTAATACAATTTCAAAGGGGAGATAAATGGCTACCCGCAAAAGTCGTAAATGCCAAAACTCTGTGTTAAATTTTAAAGTACAACTGGAAAAGATCAAGGCAAATGGGGGACCTTCGACAAGCCGCCGGCTTCCTGTCCTGGTCGTTGTCATATGTGTTAGTGGCCCTCAGATAAATGTCAATAACATTATTGCTATTTATAAATATCCTGGTTATGAAAATATTATAACCAATTATAGCCTAAAATACACTTCCTGGTTAGTAAGCAATATATACAGTAAATCTTAACGAATAAAAGAGAATGTCTGTTTGTTGTCCGT
>WNGS01101630.1:92844-113568 GCA_020271785.1 Procambarus virginalis
CATTCTCTTTTATTCGTTAAGATTTACTGTATATATTGCTTACTAACCAGGAAGTGTATTTTAGGCTATAATTGGTTATAATATTTTCATAACCAGGATATTTTATAAATAGCAATAATGTTATTGACATTTATCTGAGGGCCACTAACACATATGACAACGACCAGGACAGGAAGCCGGCGGCTTGTCGAAGGTCCCCATTTGCCTTGATCTTTTCCAGTTGTACTTTAAAATTTAACACAGAGTTTTGGCATTTACGACTTTTGCGGGTAGCCATTTATCTCCCCTTAGAAATTGTATTAACGTATTCTATGTATAGGTAAGTAAGATGGGTGTGCGCAACATTACAATAGAAAAGCTTGGCCTTGCACTGTGACAGAAAACGTGAGAGTGAGAGAGAGTGGCGTCACCTGCAGCTGGGCGCCGGTTTAGTGGCAGGCTGTGCTCCGGGGGTAGAGGACTGAGCACCTTCCTTCAGAAGAACTCTTGCTGACAGTAACTTGATCTCCTCCTGTAGAACACGTCTCTTCAGTTGACAGGCGGGACCAAACAGTCGAAGCTCAACTAGGTGAGTACTCACTGGACTGATAGAGTAGGCGCAACTCTCTTAAACAATATTAAAGTAAGCAACAGGAAATTTATTTTTTTACCACGAGAGATGTACCTCCCTTGCATGAAGGTTTCCCAAGGTTCAGTTACTCACTTTCCCCATGCTGCTACCCAACAACAGTTGCCTAACTGCCGGCTACCTATTTAATACTAGGTGAACAGAATTACTATATTACATTTATATTATTATATTATAAATGTAGTATTTTCATACAAATTAAGAGGTAAACAATTCGGCGAATGATCTCAGTTATCTCAGTAACTGATAAACATCTGAACACTTACTATTATGTCATTTCATAAGATAAAATAAAATCATTTTTTCCTGGAAATTTCAGTCATCTAACGGCAGCACTAAATACGATTTCATTTTACTCAAATGAAGGTTGAGATAATGAGGTCGTTAAGCCACATTAACTCTTACCAGGAGGCGATTAGCAATTTGTTGAAATTAGTAAATTTCGATGAGCAAACCGAGTCGACAGGTGCATACATAGGATGATTTGAGCGCACTGCTATCGATTCAGTGGAGAAAATCAGACTGGGTATAGAGTTTAGCAAAGTTACTCAAGGGAAAGGCTCTTGATATTTACCACAGTTTAGAGGATCAACAGCATGATAGCTACGAAATTATAAATACAGCACAACTGCATTGTTTCAATATCATGGCAGATAGTGTGCTTGAAAGTTTCAGAAACGCAAAACTGAGAAGTGGAGCGACTTATGCTCCATTTCTCTAAAAGTTAGAGTCGAATTTGAGCACATATTGCGTGCTAGAGGAAGAACAGGGAGACAAGAGTGGGATAGAGATAAGAGAATGGAGGTTTGGGAAGTGGGGTGAGGTACACCCAAGTGGGGGCTCGATGATGATAGCTGGATGAGTGGGCTTGATCTCAAATGCTTCGGCTATATCTAATCTTATATTATTGTTGTTGTGTTTGTCATTTGTTTCGGTGTTGTTTGGGCATAGTTAGACGCCTTGAAAGAGATGCTGGGGGCCTGGCCACCCGGAACGGGTAAGCGTAAATTAATTAGACTAGATATAATGTCTTACTCCTGATATAACCAATATATATTGGTTACAGTTTATTACGTTGACTATTTGTCAGTTAAAATTGAAGGGGAAGGAGTCAATTGAAGCATAGTATCAGGTTGCAACCCCAGGCACGCTACGACGCCGTTATACACTCATCAACTAGGAGATTCAGCTTACACAATGTGGACGAGCCTATTGCTTATTAACCAGGCTAGACTACATGACAGCTAAGCTGGAATATTTATATTACTAACCCAGTTTGGCATAGTTGACTAGCCATTAGTAGCAAATTTCTACCAATCGATAAATTTAGATTTGGAAGACTATATAATTAAACACCTCCAAATTTGTGCAGGAAAGCTACTTGTGGAAAAATTTGAATCATACAGTCCACTATCGTATCATACAGTCCGCTATCGTATTATACATTCAGCTATCGTAAGAAATAAATTATAAATAAATGAATCATAGTAATTAAAATTAATAATCTCACGAGTCCGTTTTCCCACAAGGGGTTCCACTATGGTCCAAAATGTTGGGAATCAGTGATTAGATAGATCATGAACTTACATAAACTCGTGTGTGCGAACTTATGTGATTTATCAATAGATTTTTCTTAATCTCAGCTCATTCAATTTAGTTGTTAATGTTATCATTCTACAATTTGGCTTAAAGGAGATTTAGTAAATTATATAGTATAACACAGATATTCTATGTTAAGAACTCAAAAGGACCTCAAATCACTGTGATTTAGGTATGAGAATCTACCGGCCCAGTGCTCTAACTTCCCGTCAGTCAGTCAGGGATGAAGCTCCCAGGTGGGTATCACCACCGCTCCACTCATCCCATAGCGCTACGATTTCCGTAAACATTATGATTTTTCCAGGCAGAGTACAACTTTCCAAGCATAGTGTAAGTTTCCAGTCTAATGCATAACAAGCAGACTGAATATAGGAATATGGACCTGCCGCATCATTGTAAATCTATTGTTGACCAAACCACACACTAGAAAGTGAAGCGACGACGATGTTTCGGTCCGTCCTGGACCATTCTCAAGTCGAGAGTGATGAGCGAAGATTGACTGATAAAGATTAAGCCACTCAAAAGGTGGCATGGGCATGAATAGCCCGTAATGATGAGGGAAGTTGTTGTTGTTGTTATAGATTCAGCTACTCGGAGCAAGTTCCAAGTAGCACGGGCTATGGTGAGCCCGTAACTTACCTGGCACAGGAGCGGGGCAAGTAGCACGGGCTATGATTAGCCTCGTGGACAGGAGATGTCTGGATGAGGGAATGTTGTTATAGATTCAGCTACTCGGAACAAGTTCCAAGTAGCACGGGCTATGGTGAGCCCGTAACTTACCTGGCACAGGAGCTGGGCAAGAAGCACGGGCTATGGTTAGCCTCGTGGACAGATGTCTCCCGTCTGGATGAGGGAAGGAGGCGAAAGCAATAAATAGGCAAGAGAGAGGTGAGGAGAAAGAAATCTTAGAGGAAGAAAAAGCAAAGCAAAAGGTACGAAAGCTAAGGTGTAATAAAGGGGATAGTAATAGGAATAAGAATGGAATCGTAAGAGAAAACAAGAGAAAAAAGGAAAGAAAGAAAGAAAGATAAATGGAAGGGTAAGCTTATGTTAGGACACGTTTGCTAGAAAGTTTAGAACATTTGAATACATACTGTGAAAGGGAAGAGTCAACAGTAACAAAGCCAGGACTCAAGTTCATGTTGGGTATGTTGTGTATCAGAGCCGATTTAACAAGACGGCGTCTGTGTTGAGAAGAGGCAGGAAAGATTATTTTGGAGGAAGACCAATCAATAGAATGATTAGAATCCCTAACACGACAGAACAGAGCACTGTTTGTGTCTGCAGATTTAACAATTCTTTTGTAAGTGTACGGCCAGTTTCACCAAAGTATTGGAGAGGACAAGACGAACAGGAAATAGAGTAGACACCAGCACCATTAGAAGCAGGAAGAACAGTGTGAACTAGATTGCTATGAAGTGTGTTAGTTTGTCGAAAGGCGAGCTTTATGTCAAGAGGACGAAAGGTATTAGTAAAAGTTTTGTGTTCATATATGAAGGGAAGGCAGAGTACAGTGCTACTAATGTTGGAAGCAGGTTTAGGATAAAAGAAATTTCGTTTAGCTTGAGAATAGGCACAGTTGATAAAATGCAAAAGGGTAACCAAGGCGAGAGAATGATTTGTAGATAAAGGCAAATTTCAGAATCAAGAAACTAAGGGTCGCTGCTGCGTAGAACACGGAGGAAGAGAGAGACGAGGACACTTTTCTTAACAGAAGGAGGATGGTAGGAAAAGAAGTTACTGTACATGCCACTATGCATGGGTTTGCAGTATAGAAAGAAAAAGAAAGAGAAGGAGAGAAAGAGAACCCGGAAGCAGAACTGTGAACCTGAACGTTAAGAAAAGGAAGGAGGGAATTAGATTTCCAATACAACTTTGAAATGGATGGAAGGAGCCAGATTGTTAAGAGAGGAGAGGAAAGGCTGGAAAAGACTAAGGTCATGAGGCCAGTTTCGTTTTTTTTAGTTTAGTTCATTTATTATGCACCCCATACCCATTTTGTGGGCGGTAGTGGAAAGGGTTACAGAGGCACATAATGGGCTCAGGGACTGAACCTCACAATTCATTTAGCTAAGCAAGTTATAATCTTGATGACTTAGTTACCAAATTCAGTATAAGTCGTCACATCAACAATGGGTTCGAGATCGACCACAAGTACAGTTTCTAAATTAAGCAACTGACATATATGGAGAGCTAGTGTCACAATTGATATGTTTGTCCTGCACACCGCCCCCCCCCCCATCCAGTGGGCAGCGGTGGATAGGATACAATCACTTAGTTACTACCTTTAGTTAGCAAACCGGTGATATTTGGCTAAAAATTCTAGTAGCAGATCATTTTGAATTAAATATTTACACATCGTTGGAACATTGGTTATAGAATTGTCTCTAAATTCGCGTATCTTTTCGCACTCCATCACATAGTGACGGAGGGTGTGCGAATAATTTTGTTGACACAGTTTACATTTGGTCAGGTCTACATCGGCAGATAATGAAAATTCCCAGAGATCATGAGGCCATAAGGCACAAATATCATCAACATAGCGAAGCCAGACAGAGGGACGAGTATCAATAGAAGGAAGAAGAACAGTTTCGAAGTATTCCATGTAGAAATTGGCAAGAACAGGGGAGAGAAGGGAACCCATAGCGACACCGAAAGTTTGAGTGTAATATTTACTGTTGAAAGAGAAAGAGTTAAGAGCCAACACAGAGTCTAATGAGTTCGAGGAAAACGTCAGTGGGAAGCGGGAGAGGAAGAAGGCCCTCAGTCGCCTTCAGTCTAAGGAAAGAGAGAACGTCATCGAGGGGAACATTAGTGAACAGAGAGTCGACATCAAGACTAAGAATCTTACAGGAGGGCTGCAGGTGCAGTCTTTCTATGAAGTCTTGAGTGTGACGAAGGTGGGCAGGAGAAAAAGTGCTAAGGTAAGGCGTCAGGGTTTTAGCGAGCCAAGAGGCAAGAGGATAGCTGACAGAGCTCCGTGAAGAAATGATAGGACGAAGAGGAACACCAGGTTTATGAGTCTTAGGAAGACCATAGAAATAAGGAAGAGAAGAGAAGATGACACGGAAACGTTTAATGAGATCGAAGTCAGGAGGACAAAGACTCGAGAGCTGTCTTAGTTTGCGGTTAAAAGAAGTTTTAAGGCGATACAAAGGGTTAAAAATCAGAAGGGCATATGTGTCAGAGAGCAAGACATCTGCTTTCTGGAGGTAGTCCTCACGGTCAAGGACAACCACCGAATTGTCTTTGTCGGCAGGAAGGATAAGAACAGAGTTGTTAGATTTCAGGGAGGCAAGGGTAAGCTGGAAGCGACGAGGAAGGTGGTGATTTTTAGAAAACAAGCTGTTAAGAACGGGGATAAGGGTCCCTCTAAAGGCAGACAGGTCCGAAAAAGTACTAGAGTTAGATCTGACAAACTTGTCAGAGGAAATAATGAGGTCAATGCCACAGTGCGGGCCAGGGGAAGTAGCAGTTTTAGTGTATAGATTGTAACCTAGTATAACCTAATGTATAGATTGTAAATCTGAACGTTAAGAAAAGGTTCAGATTTAAGAAAGGCTCAAATTGTGTATAGATTGTAAATCTATACACAAGGCATTTGCTAAGACATTTATGGCCCTCGAATACAGATGCGACAATGAAGTCTTTTATTATCCACAGTTGTGATGACGTCAGCGTTGCGAGCCACTGGCCGGTGCGGAGCGTCAACAGTCATGGCTTCTTGCACAAGGTTGGTTCTTCATGCAGTTGTTTTGTGTGAGTGTTGTGTGTTTGCGTCCTCGACTTGCTGGGGTTGTGTCCTCGACTTGCTGGGGGAGGTGTCCTCGACTTGCTGGGGGATGTGTCCTCGACTTGCTGGGGAAGGTGTCCTCGACTTGCTGGGGGAGGTGTCCTCGACTTGCTGGGGTTGTGTCCTCGACTTGCTTGGGTTGTGTCCTCTACTTGCTGGGGTTGTGTCCTCGACTTGCTGGGGGATGTGTCCTCGACTTGCTGGGAGAGGTGTCCTCGACTTGCTGGGAGAGGTGTCCTCAACTTGCTGGGGGATGTGTCCTCGACTTGCTGGGGTTGTGTCCTCGACTTGCTGGGGTTGTGTCCTCTACTTGCTGGGGAAGGTGTCCTCGACTTGCTGGGGTTGTGTCCTCGACTTGCTGGGGTTGTGTCCTCGACTTGCTTGGGTTGTGTCCTCGACTTGCTGGGGAAGGTGCCTTCGACTTGCTGGGGTTGAGTACTCAACTTGCTGTGGTTGTGTCCTCGACTTGCTGGGGTTGTGTCCTCGACTTGCTGGGGAAGGTGTCCTCGACTTGCTGGGGAAGGTGTCCTCGATTTGCTGGGGAAGGTGTCCTCGACTTGCTGGGGTTGAGTACTCAACTTGCTGGGGTTGAGTACTCAATTTGCTGGGGGTTGTATCATCGACTTACTGGGGTTTGTACACTGGATTTGTTGGGGTTATTGACTTGACTTGCAATAGTTTGTGTGCAATTGTGTGAGGCTGTTTACCGGATGTGCTATGGTTGGTTATATTGTTGTGTGTGTTATACAAATGTTGTACAAATGTTTCTTCGTCAATAAATGACATGATTGCGCTCTCTCTGAGAAATGAGCGTAGTTTCAATAAATATAAATTTCCTTTCACAGCATAGTCAATGGCGAGGATGTCGTGAGTGAAATGTTTTCACTTACTCAATTTTCACAGTGTTTCCAATATAAAACGCACCGGGCAACGTTTCGTTAAGTTTCTACAATGATGTGTTTAATAAGAGTTTACTGATGAATATTAAGTAGACAATTATCTTATTCATCATCTTATATGTTGGTTCCCAGACTGATTACTCAGTTAGGATGTGGCCGCTGTATACCACGAAAATCCCAGTGACTTGTGGAGGGATAGATTATATTAGATAATCTGTTGGATTTTCTTATACAAGGGAATATTTTCCAACCCTTCTCCAGTTTCGTGTATTGTTAAGTTCAGATGAGTGACCACACAGGCTAGGAGCCAGACTCATCACAAGCTCTTGCGTCTCCCACACAGACTAGGAGCCAGACTCATCACAACCTTCTGCGTCTCCCACACAGACTAGGAGCCAGACTCATCACAACCTCTTGCGTCTCCCACACAGACTAGGAGCCAGACTCATCACAACTTCTTGCGTCTCCCACACAGACTAGGAGCCAGACTCATCACAACCTCTTGCGTCTCCCACACAGACTAGGAGCCAGACTCATCACAACCTCTTGCGTCTCCCAAACAGACTAGGAGCCAGACTCATCACAACTTCTTGCGTCTCCCACACAGACTAGGAGCCAGACTCATCACAACCTCTTGGGTCTCCCACACAGACTAGGAGCCAGACTCATCACAACCTCTTGTGTCTCCCACACAGGCTAGGAGCCAGACTCATCACAACTTCTTGCGTCTCCCACACAGGCTAGGAGCTAGACTCATCACAACCTCCTGTGTCTCCCACACAGACTAGGAGCCAGACTCATCACAACTTCTTGCGTCTCCCACACAGACTAGGAGCTAGACCCATCACAACCTCTTGGGTCTCCCACACAGGCTAGGAGCCAGACTCATCACAGCTTCTTGCGTCTCCCACACAGACTAGGAGCTAGACTCATCACAACCTCTTGTGTCTCCCACACAGACTAGGAGCCAGACTCATCACAACTTCTTGCGTCTCCCACACAGGCTAGGAGCTAGACTCATCACAACCTCCTGTGTCTCCCACACAGACTAGGACCCAGACTCATCACAACTTCTTGCGTCTCCCACACAGACTAGGAGCTAGACTCATCACAACCTCTTGGGTCTCCCACACAGGCTAGGAGCCAGACTCATCACAACCTCTTGTGTCTCCCACACAGACTAGGAGCTAGACTCATCACAACCCCTTGTGTCTCCCACACAGGCTAGGAGCCAGACTCATCACAACCTCCTGTGTCTCCCACACAGGCTAGGAGCCAGACTCATCACAAGCACCTGCGTCTCCCACACAGGCTAGGAGCCAGACTCATGACAACCTTCTGCGTCTCCCACACAGGCTAGGAGCCAGACTCATCACAAGCACCTGCGTCTCCCACACAGGCTAGGAGCCAGACTCATGACAACCTTCTGCGTCTCCCACACAGGCTAGGAGCCAGACTCATCACAACTTCTTGCGTCTCCCACACAGGCTAGGAGCCAGACTCATCACAAGCACCTGTGTCTCCCACACAGGCTAGGAGCCAGACTCATGACAACCTTCTGCGTCTCCCACACAGGCTAGGAGCCAGACTCATCACAACTTCTTGCGTTTCCCACACAGGCTAGGAGCCAGACTCATCACAACCTCCTGTGTCTCCCACAAGATCATCACCTCACACTTCCCAAGTCCTAAGCCGTCCTCAACCAACTTGACCAGTCAAATACTCAAAGACTCGTCTAAATGGGCCAACCAGATTGCCACAGTGAGTGAACAAATATGCTTCTGTAGATTCAGTGTGTTCAGCTCTTTTTTTATTTTATGGTATATTTTGTACTTAAATGTTAAATTAAATATACACAATTTACACACATATTTGCTTTATTATTATTATAAGTTCCATATCCAGAGCTTTTTAAATGTTATCCAGCATATTGTGATTGAAAAAAAAGAAGTGTTGGTGTTCGACAGTCCTCCTTATGGCTGTTGTCAATGCCAATCACATTTACAAAAAAAGTTGACTGCTTTGCTGTTGTCGTCTGTGGTAAAGTAAGGTAAAACACGCAAAACACATAGTATGAACAATGAAACTTTAATTAACTTGAAAAATTATGAACAAAGAGAATTCCTTGGCTATGTACAGTGCAAACAAACAAGTCAAAAAATATAACATAAAATTAAGAACAGGGGTAATGTTACTCTACAAATAAATAAAGACAAAAAATGAATTAACAGGTGCTGAGAATAAAGCGCTGGCTGAGAACATCCACTAATAAACAGAGTGAATATCAGTTGGTTGTTTTCAGCTTGAGAGCACAGGATATTCTAACTTCAATGACTGGTTCAGGCCAAGACATCGGCTAAGTAGATGGCGCTGAGGTGCAGTGGTTTAGTCATCGATTCACCAATCAGAAGCGGGCGGGCTGGAAGTGGTAGTTTGGTGATCGACGACGATGGAGGGAGGAGGAGGAGAGCGTGTGTCTGATACGTATTCGCTTGGCAGAAGCACACTTTACACAATACGTACTATTCTTGCTTGTAGTACCTAGATGTTATAGATTTACTGAAGTAACTTGATGGTAGGAAAGAGCAGGCCAAATCTCTCTTGAAGGAGATTATCATAACAATATATATATATATATATATATATATATATATATATATATATATATATATATATATATATATATATATATATATATTGTGACGGTAACGAGTTGGAAATGGTGGTCGGCAGTCTTCCAACTAGCAGGTGTCAGTGCTGGGCCACATATAATATAAAAAAAAGGAAAAAAAGAGAAGAAAAAAAGAATGACTGCGCGATTGGTAATCTGTGGTAAGGTACGAAACGTAAAACACAATAATAAACAATGGATTTTAATAACAATAAAAAACACAAATTTAAACAAATGCAAAATCTTGGCTTAATGGTAAAAAATGTCAAGTGGAAAAATAAATAAACATGAAAATAGATTACGTTAATGGGGGAGGAGAATTGACATACAAAGGTAAATAAAATATGAATGCTGGAATATATGCACTAACTATAAACCTCTATTTGACCACACAAGGTGAGTCACTTAGGTGTTCATAGTCTGAGAGCACACGATATTCTGGCTGGCAGAAACGCAAGGGACTCCAACAATAACTGGCGATGACTTGTGATTGGCGAGGAACCGGAGTGGAGTGTTGGTTGGCGGCCAATGAGGAAGCTGGATGGCCGCAAGTCGCTAGTTTGGCAGTTGAAGGGTTCGGCGCGTCGACCAGGAGTGGGGGGGAGGAGGGAGTTGCTGGTACGTGTGGCTATCTTAATATATACGTTTAGCCACTACAAAACGTATCTTGTATATTGATGAGGACGGGATGAGATACAGAAATAGCAGGCTAAATCTCTGATAAGAGATTATCGTCACAACTCTCCCCCGAAGCCTGCTGTTTCGGGTGAATCATGTCCACTGGAGGTAGAGTGGGAGGTGGAGCTGCCTCTACCTCATGCACTCTGGAGAGGGCGTCAGCGATGATGTTATCAGGCCCCTTGATGTAGCAGATCTTTAAATTGAAGCCTTGAAGATATAAAGCCCATCGCAGCAGACGTTGGTTATTAAATTGGGCTTGATGTAAGAATCTCAGAGGGTTGTGGTCCGAATAGATGGTAGTGGACCTAGCACCGTGCAGATATGGTGCAAAGTGTTGTAAGCTCAGGACGATGGACAGGAGTTCCTTCTCTATAGTACTGTAGTTCTTCTGATGAGGCTTCAACTTGCAACTGTAGTAGCTGACAGGTAGAACCTCCTCGCCTCGCTGCTGCATTAAGACACTTCCGATGCCGGTACCACTGGCGTCGACATGGAGGATGAAAGGCTTCTTGATATCTGGTGAGGCGAGAATGGGATTAGAACAGAGGAGGAATTTGAGTTGTTCGAATGCAACGGTTTGCTCTCTGGTCCAATTATACCGTTGCTTGGGACTGGTTAAGGTGATTAATGGGGTTGCAACAGTGCTAAAATTCTTCACAAACCTACGGTAATAGGAAGCAAGACCAAGGAAGCGCAGGAGCTGCTTCCTGGTAGTAGGCTGTGGATACTGTTGGATTGCTTGAATGTGAATGTTTAACGGAGCCAGGCTGCCACTCCCTATAACATGACCCAGGTACCGCACTTTACCTTTCGCGAAGGTGGACTTGCCCAGATTGATGGTGAGGCCGGCTTTCAGGAGCTTGTAGAACAATCGTTGTAGCTGGAGCAGGTGTTCGCTCCAGGTGTTGGATGCTACCACGATGTCGTCCAAATAGGCGTAGGTGTTGTCCAAGCCCTGGATGACGCGGTTGACAGCTCTCTGAAAGGTGGCTGGGGCATTGCAGAGTCCAAAGGGAAGGCGATTGTACCTGTAGAGACCAAACGGGGTTATAAAGGCGGACAGTACCTTAGCTCGCTCCGTTAAACTCACCTGGTAGTAGCCCTTTAGTAGGTCTACCTGAGACAGGTAGCGGGCATTACCAATGGCATCCAAAATGTCGTCTACCCTGGGTATTGGGTAGGCGTCCTTCACTGTGACCTGGTTCAACTTCCTATAATCCGTACACAGACGGATTTTGCCGTGAGGTTTGGGTACCAGGATGCATGGTGAGGCCCAGGGGGACTCACAGGGGGTAGCCAGTCCATGGTCCAAGAGATACTGTACCTCAGCCCGCATGACTTCCGTTTTGCTCGGGCTGATTCGGTAGAATGGTTGGCGAATCGGCTGGGTGTCAGGTAGCAGTTGGATGTCGTGCTGAGTTACAGTACACTCTTGGGGGTCATCTCGAAACAACTCTTGATATTCTCTGACGAGTTTGATTAGTGGAGCACTATTATCGTCCTGAAAATGATGTTGAAGGTTAGTAAGGATTTCCGAGTTAGAGAGCGCTGTCTCAGTGTCAGTGCTCTCGGAAGGAGAAGCAGGGAAGGTCTCACTGTGGCTGTATGGACCTGTAAATGAGGTGAAATTGGTTAACACAGTGGGAGGAACCCCATGGTAGGGCTTGAGTAAATTAATGTGGCACAGCTGGGTCTTCCGCCGCCTATCGGGGGTCTCGAGAACGTAGTTGAAGTTGTTCCGGCACTCCTTAACACGGTAGGGTCCTGAGAACCTGTTCTGTAAAGGAGAACCTGGGATAGGGAAATAGGCAAGCACTAAGTCTCCTGGTGTAAACTTCCTTACTTTACAGTGCTGGTCGTAACGAGTCTTCATCCTCTCCTGGGCTTTCTGTAGGTTGTTGCTGGCAAAGGAATGGACCCTCTCTAGAATGTGTCGGAGATTTTGAAGATACTGGGGCACATTCTGATGCTCACTGAAGGTGTCATCACGTAGAGAATCCTTGAAAGCCTTGAGAGGTGTACGGCACTTACGTCCGTAGAGCATCTCATAAGGAGATACTCCTAGTGACTCGTTGGGAAGACTTCTGAAAATACACATGATGAGATCAATTTGCCTATCCCAATCCTTTGAGGTCTCATTACAGAACTTTTTTAAGAGTGCCTTGATGGTTTGATGACTACGCTCGAGAGAACCCTGTGAAGCAGGATGATAGGGGCTGGACAGTACCTGTTTGATGTTGAACTCCTCCAGAGTCCGTTTGAAGAGATCACTGGTGAAGTTGGTACCACAGTCGCTCTGAATCTCCCTCGGAAATCCATACTGGGTGAAGATTTTCAGTAGATTCTTCACCACTGTAGCAGCTGTAATATTTTTCACTGGAACTGCTATCGGAAATCTGGTGGTAGGACACAGGATGGTTAAGATATATGCGTTGCCTGCACTGGTCCGAGGCAAAGGACCAACGCAGTCGATAATGAGCTTGTGGAACGGTTCCTCAGGCACCTGGATGGGTATCAGTGGTGCTCTGGGAATGGAAACGTTCGGTTTCCCGGCTAACTGACACACGTGGCATAATTTGACATGAGTTTTGATGTCGTTTACCATACCTGGCCAGTAGTAGTCTTGTCGAATTCCATGGTAAGTCTTGTTGAACCCATAGTGTGACAAAGCGCCGTGGGCCAGGTGTAGAATCGTGGGCCGCAGGCTGGTAGGAATCACTAGTTGTTCAACGTTTGCCCAATCGTCCTCGTCCTTCAGTTTACTGGGTCTATACCTGCGATAGAGTATTTCGTTCTCCATAAAGAACCCAGGAACACTGTCGGATTGGGTTTCAGCCTGAAAGAATAATGGTGTCAATGTAAGATCATCTCTCTGTAACTTACGGAACTCCACCGCGGTCAGGTTAGGGGGTAGTTTCGAAGGGTCCTGAGGGACAGCGGTAGCAGTAGAGTCGGCTGGCTGTGGACGTGCAGCTTGAGCACGGGTGGTCACCATAACAGGAGGAGAACCTTCATCACTCTCTTGAACCTTTACTGGAAAATGTTCAAAAATCGGGTTATCCACCACAGAGTTGCTTACCTCGGATATGTCCTTGATGATCAGGTTGTTTGGTTGTTGGTCTTCTGCCAAGTCGTTGCCCAGGAGAAGTTGCACTCCAGGCATGGGAAAAGGCTTTTCCCTGACGGCGACTTGGACTTCACCGGTCACGAAGGGACAATCCAGGTAAACTCTTGCAAGGGGATAAGGAGTTGTAGCAGTAAGGTCAGTGATGAACACAGTCTCTCCTGTGTAGGCGACGTTGGGCACAGCCGATTTCAAGACGATCGATTGTAGAGCCGCTGTGTCCCGTAGGATCTTAAGTCCGAAACGTCCCTCTGAATCTGAACCGTGGGTAGAGATAGTTCCTGGATATAGATGCTTGGTAAAGAGAGAGAGATCATTAGCATGAACACCAACATTCATTACAGGCTTACCGGACTTAGGGTGAGTAGGTTTAGACTTAGGGGGTTCGACGTTACCTTTAGATTGGGACTTACCACATTTGTCAATGGTGTGTCCATATAATCGACAATACCTGCAGTACAGTTGAGAGGTACCTTGATCTGGGCTCGCTTTCTCGTAACTGTACCAAGACTTCTTGCTGGTAGGTTCTGGAGTCAGCCGGTGGATGAGGCTGTAAGTGTCAGCTGACTTCGCACACTTCACTAACTCCGTCTCTTCCTTGTCTGCTAAGTATAGGCGGACAGGAGGAGGTACACGTCTCAAAAATTCTTCAACCAGTATGAGGTTGACAAGTTCTGAAAAAGTAGAGACATGTGCTGCCTCCAGCCATTTCATGAAATATCTTCGTTTGGTGTTAGCAAATTCTAAGAAGGTGGTGGTACTTGCCTTGACGTAGTCACGAAACTTTCGTCGATAGCTTTCGGTGGAGAGAAGGTAGGCGTCCAACACAGCTTGTTTCAGGGTGGTGTAGTCGTTTTCCGAAGCCAAAGTGCTGAGTGTGACTGCTGCTCTACCTGTTAAATGTACTCTGAGAAGGGTAGCCCATTGGTCGTCAGGCCAATTAAGTTGAACAGCAAGGGTCTCAAAAGTGGTAAAGAACACATCAACCTCCGTTTCGAGGAACGGGGGCATTAACTTACTTGCATGGGAGATATTGAAACTGGGAGGAAGACTAGCTGCCGCTTGTTGGAGTTGAGCTTGGTGTGCAGCGTCCCTCGTGAGTTCTCGGTCACGACAGTTTAGAGCTGCTTCTGCCTGTCGTTGGTCGTGTTCCCGTTGTATCTCTAGTCGCTGTTTGTATAAGGCCAACTCACGTTCTTGCTGTCCTTGAGGAGTAGGGCTCCCTTTCCCGTTCTTCCTTTCTGAGGGCAGCTTCTTCCTTTCTGAGGGCAGCTTCACGCTCTCTGCTTGCAGCTGCTTCTTGTTGTTGCTGTAGCTCGATCTTGGCAAGTTCCAATTTGAGCTTTATCGCTCTCAAGTCATCCTTATCTGAAATAATGTACTGTTCATGAGTAGAAGAATCTATAATACCTTCATCAGCAAGGTGATCCAGTATCATATTATTAATGGCAAATTTGTTGGCTCCATCAGGAACTTCCAAGTGATACTCATGTGCAAGAGTTAACAAATCGACCCTCTTAGCGTGACGTAAGGTCCCTATTTCACCTTCTGGATCTGCTTTGAAAGCTTGTAAGCGGAACATGGTGAAAATATAGCAAAACAAAGGAGACACGAATATAGTGAGAATATGGTGAATGTCAGAAACAGGAAACGTGGCAACTGATACCTATCCTGTGGGGAATTATTAATAATTAAAGTTAATTCAAGATGGTAAATGAATAAGGTCGCAGGAAATCTTGTACCTGGTACTCACTATGGGAGGATAAAGGCAAGAAAATCCTACTAATTAGTGAAAACTGAGTTTAAAATACAAGTGAAACACTAAATGGCTTCAAAATAAATGAGGTAGTCCAAAAAATGTAGTCATACCTTGCCAAGTCACTATAGAACATAAGCAATGGTACCCACTGAAATTGAATATGGTATTTACAGAATTAGCGAACTTTGTGCTCAAAAGAAAGAACGCCAATTCCCTACCTTTTGGTAAATACCATCAGTCTGACCGACGAGTAGGGGTGCGAGTGTCAACTGGTGACGAGAACTATCGGCGAGGTCCCAATTCGCCAATAATAGTTCGTGCTAGAGGATCTAAAGCCCTCTTTTTCCTCCTAGAGTCGGATTGCAGGACTTGGGTGCTATTGACCCGGAGACAGACCACAGTACCAGGGTACCTATGTGATAATCTGTCAAAAAGTGAGAAATATCTGGGGACAAAGATGTTAAACACGGAGGATAACACGGAAGGGGGAGACGACCAATTAAGAGTATGACTGCGGCCTACAGTCACCACGTAATCCAAAGTTGTCTCACTCTCACCATATGCTATTCCCGTAATGTACAATATACACAGCACCATATAAAATAAAGAATGATTAATGTGAATAATGGAAGCAAGGGAAATGAAAGCCAAGTATGCTTACCACAATTACCAATACCTGAGTGAAGCTCCGTGGACAGACCCCCATTTATATGTGACGGTAACGAGTTGGAAATGGTGGTCGGCAGTCTTCCAACTAGCAGGTGTCAGTGCTGGGCCACATATAATATATAAAAAAAGAAAAGGAAAAAAAAGAGAAAAAAAAGAATGACTGCGTGATTGGTAATCTGTGGTAAGGTCAGAATCATAAAACACAATAATAAACGATGTAGTTTAATAACAATAAAAAACACAAATTGAAATAAATGCAAAATCTTGGCTTAATGGTAAAAAATGTCAAGTGGAAAAATAAATAAACATGAAAATAGATTACGTTAATGGGGAGGAGAATTGACATACAAAGGTAAATAAAATATGAATGCTGGAATATATGCACTAACTATAAACCTCTATTTGACCACACAAGGTGAGTCACTTAGGTGTTCATAGTCTGAGAGCACACGATATTCTGGCTGGCAGAAACGCAAGGGACTCCAACAATAACTGGCGAGGACTTGTGATTGGCGAGGAACCGGAGTGGCGTGTTGGTTGGCGGCCAATGAGGAAGCTGGATGGCCGCAAGTCGCTAGTTAGGCAGTTGAAGGGTTCGGCGCGTCGACCAGGTGTGTACAGCAGGTGCTGGAGTGGGGGGAGGAGGGAGTTGCTGGTACGTGTGGCTATCTTAATATATACGTTTAGCCACTACAAAACGTATCTTGTATATTGATGAGGACGGGATGAGATACAGAAATAGCAGGCTAAATCTCTGATAAGAGATTATCGTCACAATATATATATATATATATATATATATATATATATATATATATATATATATATATATATATATATATATATATATATATATATATATATATATATGCGGAAAAACCACAAAGAAATGGAGAAGGGAGATGAACGTTTCGACTCGCGAAAGTCGTTGTCAACATCAGACTCAAGTCTGATGTTGACAACGACTTTTGCGAGTCGAAACGTTCATCTCTCTTCTCCATTTCTTTGTGGTTTTTCCGCATACAAATGATCAGTGTTTAGTGATCGTCAATTGCATATATATATATATATATATATATATATATATATATATACATATATATATATATATATATATATATATATATATATATATATATATATATATATATATATATAAACACTAGCAGCACCCGGCCACGCACAGCGATGCATGTACGTTGCTAAACCACAGCAACCTTCCCTGTCCCCGATTCCCCCCTCACCCATCTCCTCGGCCTCCCAACCATTCCCCATTCCACCATCCCCTCGGCTTTCACACTATTCACCACTCCACCATCCCCTCTTCCTTCCCGCCATGCCCTGTCCATTTGTCCTCCCCACCTTTCCCCATTTCCACATCTCGTCGTCCCCCACCATCCCAAACTCCCCTGTCCCCTCGTCATCCCCACCATTCTCCACTCCCTCGTCCAATGCCATCCCAAATGGTCTGATGTTCCCATCAGAAAATTGGGAACATCAAGTGATCTGATGTTCCCATCACTGAAATATAAGAATAACAGTTAAGAAATGAAATAAATATATGAAAAGCTTAAAAAAAATAAACTATACTCCCGAAATGAACGTTATGGTAAACAACACAGCTCAATTCCAAAGCAATTCACACAAAATAATTAAATCAAAATGAAAATAAATCAAAATCTATGAAAATTCAAATTATCAATGCAATCAGAAACATTGAAAAGGAATTGTAACATATTTAGTATAGCATGTGTGTTGCTCTTACATGCAACAGATGGCACTGTTTTTCATGAAGGGCAAAGTTTTATCAGTCACAGGTGTGGCATCTATATTTATACTTACGAAATGAACGGTACGGTAACCAACGCAGCTCAATTCCAAAACAATGTCTCATAAAATAATTCAATAAAATATAAAATAAATCGAAATCTATGAAAATAAAAATTATCAACGCAATCGGAAACATTGAATTGGAATTCGTGACATATTTAGTATAGCGTGCATGTTGCTATTATGTGCTACAGATGGCACTGTTTGTCAAAAATGCATGTTTTTACCAGTCAGATGGGTAGCATCTATATAGTAGGTACATAAAAAGACGTGTGTATTCGAATGCAACATTGTGTCAAATTTTCAAAGCAAACGGTGAAGAACTATCGAAGATTACAGCGTGTGTTGCTCTTACGTCCAACAGATGGTGCTGTTTTTCAAAAAAGCATGTTTTTCCTGTCATAGGTGGGGCATGTATATAGTAGATATACAAAAAGATATGCCTATTCGAATGTAACGTTGTGTCAAAATATCAAAGCAATCGGTAAAGAGGTTTCGAAGATTTCCCCTCACATGAAAAACACAGTTTTTCAGAAAAAGCATGTTTTTTTTACCGTCAAAGATGTGACGTCTATACAGTATGTATATATAAACCTGCTCGGATGCGAATGGAACGTTGCGTGAAAATTTCAAAGCAATCGGCGAAGAACTTTCGGAGATTAGCGGTTATGCACAAACGAACATTTCCATTTTTATTTATATAGATAAATATACCTATGCTTATGTTCTTACATGTGTGATGTAGCCTGTAGTTCAGCAAATTTTATTTCATTTTTACTGCTGACTTTAAATGTGCCCTCCATCTCATTGAGCATTATATGAAAGTGACACTATTTGCACCAATCTATTATTATTGGAAATATACTAGTGACTAGTAACGCTGAGTAACACTGTGATCGTTGGAAATGTAACATTGTCTGGTAACACTAAATATATCCACTGAGCTGCATTGCTGGAATGCAGAGTTCAAACCCAGCTGGCGACCTAATTAGATGAGTGACACAGGTGTGTGACGGGTGACCTGTGAGCCTTTGTTACGACAGGCAAAACTCGGAGGAAGTGCTGTATGCTGCTGAAGCAAGACTCGAGGTCAGTACCGAGTTTTCCTTCACTCTTCCGCGGGTACAAGACCGGATCTCGAGTAGCGGTTTCATCTGAGGTACGACCGGAGGGCTCCCAGGGCGATCAGTGGCACCCGAGAGTGTGGGAGCAAAGAACCGTGGCAGTGGTCGTGGTGAACCTCATCCCAGGCACCGACACCGACCCCCCCTCCCCTCCACCTTGTAACATCGTGTGCGATCTGATTGTGAGTGTTGTTATGATCTCAGGCTGCCTGAGAAACGAGTTTACCCGCTGAGAGTTATTCTATCAGACCTTACCTAACTAAGAGGTCAAAAAGATATAGACATGGATATATGTAGAGTAAACACGTGATTAAATTTGATAAATAGTTTAAGAGTATGGCAGTGAACAAGAATATAAATAAATGACTGGTTAGGAGATGTGGAGAATTCATTGGAGGTGTGAGCTCATTTGAGCTGAAGAAATATGTGGGGGAGAGCGTGCTCCGTTTGAGCTCCTGGTGAAGAAGAACCCGTTTGATATTCCTTCAAGAGGAAGGAAGTGGGCAGACGTTTCGACTGAGGAATACTGTGGAACTATAAGGGTGTACTGTGGGTGTACTGTGGAATGTGGGTGTACTGTGGAATGTGTACTGTGGGTGTACTGTGGAATGTGTACTGTGTACTGTGGAATGTGTACTGTGGGTGGACTGTGGAATGTGTACTGTGTACTGTGGGTGTACTGTGGAATGTGTACTGTGGGTGTACTGTGTACTGTGGGTGTACTGTGGAATGTGTACTGTGTACTGTGGGTGTACTGTGGAATGTGTACTGTGGGTGTACTGTGTACTGTGGGTGTACTGTGGAATGTGTACTGTGGAATGTGTACTGTGGGTGTACTGTGTACTGTGGAATGTGTACTGTGGGTGTACTGTGGAATGTGTACTGTGGGTGTACTGTGGAATGTGTACTGTGGGTGTACTGTGTACTGTGGGTGTACTGAATACTGTGGGTGTACTGTGTACTGTGGGTTTACTGTGTACTGTGGGTGTACTGTGAATGTACTGTGTACTGTGGGTGTACTGTGTATGGTGGGTTTACTGTGTACTGTGAGTGTACTGTGAATGTACTGTGTACAGTGGGTGTACTGTGTACTGTGAATGTACTGTGTACAGTGGGTGTACTGTGAATGTACTGTGTACAGTGGGTTTACTGTGTACTGTGAATGAACTGTGTACAGTGGGTGTACTGTGAATGTACTGTGTACTGTGGATGTACTGTGGGTTTACTGTGTACTGTGGGTGTACTGTGAATGTACTGTGTACTGTGAGTGTACTGTGAATGTACTGTGTACAGTGGGTGTACTGTGTACTGTGAATACACTGTGTACTGTAGGTGTACTGTGTACTGTGGGTTTACTGTGTACTGTGAATGTACTGTGCACAGTGGGTGTACTGTGTACTGTGGGTGTACTGTGTTTGCTGTGAATACCTATTCTATTAGATTGACTTCCTTTTCTAGAATGATTTTCCCTCCTAGCACGACATCCTCTCCTAGCACGACATCCTCTCCTAGCACGACATCCTCTCCTAGCACGACATCCTCTCCTAGCACGACATCCTCTCCTAGCACGACATCCTCTCCTAGCACGACATCCTCTCCTAGCACGACATCCTCTCCTAGCACGACTTCCTCTCCTAGCACGACATCCTCTCCTAGCACGACATCCTCTCCTAGCACGACTTCCTCTCCTAGCACGACATCCTCTCCTAGAACAACTTCCTCTGCTAGAATGACTTCCTCTCTTAGGACGAGTCCCGTTACAGCTCTCCACTCTATATTGTCCTCACTGTAAAAAAACTTATACTACTAGGTCTGTGTGTTTGTTTCACCTAAATGTTCTTGCAGGTCTGAGGCATAGCTCTCGGGTCCTGCCCTTCAAAGTGTGGATCGTATAATAAAATAATCTAATAAGAATATGACATCAGAATAGAGGAGACTGCAGATGGG
>WNGS01101630.1:114568-133812 GCA_020271785.1 Procambarus virginalis
GCCCGCCAGCCCCGGAGATGTTATCGCTGTGGCCTGTTGGCATGGGTAAAACACACGGACTGTGTACCCCCATCAGACGCACAGAGGACGGAATATCCTCCCGGAGCCTCATGCCCAGGGTGCGAATGTTCGTCCTTACACCCTTAAGTGGGCTCGAAATACCACATTCACCCGCACACTAATTACGGCGCGAAAACGGCCGAAGTACCGCCGGAGCAGACCCCCGGAAACTCCAATGGAGCTTATGCACGCTGACATAGGTGAGGGCACCACTCCGATCAGAGATTGAAACAGTGCCCGCACCATCCTGCAGATGTAATGTCCGCTCCTCGTAACGACGGAGAAAGTCGCGGTATGCCAACTCCTCTGTGAACTTGATATCACACGACGGGCCGTCACCAGCTCGACGCCGTAAATGTCCATCACAGGAATGTTCAGCTGTTCACAAACCGCGCGATCTCCGGGTATCCACCCTGCTGGAAAATTCCAAGCCCACAGACTGAGCCCGCAGTATTGGTGGGAGGGGGACCCCCATCGTGAAGTCCACGTCAGCACAGGCGAGCAGAGACACACGCCCTCAAACGGCCAACTGGCAACCATGTCATTAGCATATGGTATGCTGACGGCATCATTAGGGTTCAGGTTTGTGCAGTGTTGTTATCAGGTATACGATATTACTGTCCTAGGAACTGTGTTGAGATTTAAGGGGACCCTTTGAGTATTCAGGGAAATTCTCAGTACCTAATGAGAGTGAGCAATTAGTTAATTTGCCTAATTGGGAAATTAGCGCAGCTGTCTGCATAGCGATGGTGTCTTATATTAACGTAAATTGTCTTGCTGAAGTAGACGAGACTGATATCGACTTTTTGCAACGTTTGCAAGATTAGAGGAGGCAGTAATATTGGTATACCTTGGGTTGTTGCAAACCGTGTGTACATACTGTGTGGGTATAGTAATTAACGAGTTGCAGTAGTCGCAACCGTATGTGGGCGGTGCAGTTATTTGTTTTGCATGCCATTAAATTGTGACCTATGTAACATTAGGGTTACTTTGTTTCTTTAAGTTGTGTTGAGGACTTGAGGATTCAGTGAGTTAATTAGGGGTAATTAACTGGATAAGGGGCACATTTATGTTGAGTGAGTGTGAACTATTGGAGAACAGTATTGAGCTTATGGAGTACGTTTCCGGTGCAATTAATTGTCCGGGTGACAACTAATTGACCACTTAGCTAATTATGTAATTAGCATTCTCATAATGAATTCACGTAGTGGGAGAGGATCTGTCTGAGTCTGTCAGTGATAGTGTTAACGTCATTTGCTCGAGACTAATTACCTTTCGGGGGTATAGCAATTAGTGGCTCATGATAATTAGTAGAGTAATTAACGTCTGGAGTCTTGAGGACTCAGATGACTCGGTAAAGCGAGGTCATGAAGTTAGCATATTCGTTATATTAATCTTATTCTGTCTGGTGACAGTGGATTAAGATGCACTTATTGTTAATTAGTAATTAACTCCTCTTCCGTGAATTCACAGTGTTTGATGAGACCTGCTTAGGCAGTGCGGAGTGAGACGTATTTATGTATGATTAATTATTGGTCCTGGTGACGTTAATTAATTGCTCGGGTTAATTAGGGTGATTAACACTCATTAAAGTAATTAATGACACAGACTGTTGAGAAGCTACCCACTTAGGGTAGGCTTAGTTACCGTAACTCAATTGGGATGTAATTAGTGGTCCGTTTGACCTTAATTAAGAATTACCCACTGAATACTTGCAGGGAGTCAAGTGTGATGTAATGTAAGAGACTTGAGTTATTGTGACTTTGTTTAACGTAGAATACCATCATGTTGTTGTCTAATGAGACAATTGTTTGTGATTAAAGTAGTACTTTGTGGCTGACTGCTGTGATCAGTCAATTAACGTAACATCATTAATCACATAATCAATGTTGTAATTGATTAAGGCAATTCTTTTGGTTATCGTCCGGTGGACGAGAGTAGAGTAACTTGGGATGAGTGGAGCTGTGTCCTCGAATCCCACCTTGCCTGACTTTGTTCACTTTAGTTGTGATAGGGGGAGTCACTGTTAGACTACCCACCTAGTTACGAGGTCGCTCCTGTTGGGCGGGAGGACCTTAAGCTCGTGATTTAAGTTGCTGTGCACCGTGAAGCCGTGTCACTATTGATTGCTTGCTTGTGTCATCAGTGGATAACCTTCATTTGTTCAGTTAGTTCATGTTGTCAGCCCGAAGTGTCAGCAGGATGGCCTGCTGTCATTTCTCGAGGGGCTGTTGAATAGCTGTGTTGCAGTGCCACTGGATGGACATTAACGTAATAACTCACTCACTGTGGTGTAATTAGTCTGTGATATTTTTTTGATTTGCATATAGCGTCGTCAGTGGGCACACCTGTGTTCAGGTTAGTTCAGTATGCAGCCACACAGCAAGGTTGCTATTAGCTGTTTGTTATAGTGCCACTGGATGGACATTAATGTAAATGTAAATTCGATATTGTAGTAGTCTAGTCTCTGTTATTAATAAATTCTTTATTTTATAGAAAACGGTCTTTGATGTCAACCTTCAACTATTCTATTCCACACCCATGTTCTGCTCTTAATATTGATGTTGTTTTGATTTTGATATGACGGCTGTGCTCTTGGGAATTCGAATTCCAATTCATAGCGCAACATCAAATATAAAATTGATTGTGAGAACCCGTCGGTTACTTTTTATTAGTTTTAACGTCCTGTTTAACTAGGAGGAACCAGCGGCCTATGTGGACAGGTTTTCACCCCTAGAGGTGGAAGCCTGGCGGTTTGCTCCCGCTTCTCCTTTTAATATTGGACTCATGCTTAACTGCCAAGAGCAGCCTTTAAACTTGTAGTCCACCTCCTAAGGGAGGTAGGCGTAGAAAAAAATCTCACAATGGGAAACTCACCAGGCACAAAGCAGAACGCTTTAAAAGAGACCAACGTCGTCTATGCCTTCAAATGTCCAATTGGGGACTGTAAGCCTCAAAGAACTCAGTATATAAGCAAGACAACAACATCTCTTTCCAGGCGATTAACGATGCATAAGCAACAGGGCTCAATTAAGGAACATATAATCTCTTCCCACAACCAGACCATCACCATAGAAATCTTAACAAACAACACAGAAATCATCGATAGATACAGCGATAGCAGGCGGCTTGACATCTGCGAGGCACTACACATCAAGAAGTCAACATCAGCAACCAACAGCAAATTAATGCACAACTATATTCTACCCACTTGTAGACTCCGCACCAATATAGAAGTATCAAGAAATATGGGCCAATAGGCCCTTTGCAGTTACTTCCGTCCATCCCTTTAATTTACCCATTTATACCCATTGTTTCGGGTTCAGTCTTGTGTTGAAAGTTTTGTTCACCTCATCCACAACTGTTGTAACATATCACCTCACCCAAAATGCAGGTATATAAGATGAAAGCTTTTAAATCATAGCATAGCAGAACTCTGTTTAGTGTTTGCACATTATAGTTGATTTTGTGTAAACTAAAGTCTTTGAAAATGTAATAAGTTATTACGAAACACGTTCAAGTGTCGTGTCGGACTAAAAATAAAAAAGAATTTTGGAGAATTGATTTTTCAATTACCATCGACAGTGAAAAGAAACATAAGAAATATTGAGAAAATTCATGTTAGAATTATTAATCCTACTTTTTCGGTCATATTTAATAATATATGTTTACAAGAAAGACTGCTACCAAAATATACTAATATCAAAACGCACGACCCAGCAGCAAGAAATCAAGCCTTCACGATAAAATATTGCCAAGATCTGATTCGAAATCAGATACAGAAGGCAGAAAATGAAATCAAAGACAACAAAACGCAACTACTTCATGCTACAAACCAATGGAGAAACAGCAACATCGACGAAAACCTCCATAATCGTATCGAGCAACACCTCGACATCCTCACAGATCGACATCATCTCAGCACCAAAACCAGGATAATCAAGAAACTAACAACATTGTATGGAGGACCTATGGCGATTCCACGACCAAGAGACGGCTTCCTGAACCTTGCTGGAATACACCTCACTGAGGACCAAGTCACTCTCCTAAATCTGGGTATAAACTGTCACGTTATGTTCAAACCAAGTGAGATGGCCCAGAAAGTGGAGTTGGAAATCCTGTTGGACGACATATTCGACCTCGAGACACAAAAGGTCACCACCAAAGACACCTTACAAGCAGAACTTATTGCAGAAGGAGCAAAGATTCGAGGCAACTACAGAAGCACCATACTGTCCCCCGAGCTTAAAGCGTGAGAACAAGGAGATAGTCGTCAGGAGAAGTGACATGTCGCCAATATACGTCATTCTTAAAAAAGACGAATATCTGGCGAAAATGAACCTCATGCTCTCTGACCAAACTAAATTCCAAAGGGTAATGAAGGACACTACAGCTGAATTGAAAGCAAATGTTAACAGATTGATCGAAACTGTGAATGCCAAGAAATCCGGACTCCACTTGCCAAAGATTATTGGGGAATATAAACCAGTGTATGGATCCTGGTCATCTGGAAGTTCCATTTCCGGCCTCGGCCAGCTACAGACGGTACAAAGGGTCTCGTACTACCCGCACCTGACTTGAGTGACAGCTGGCGGCTGTCAGCTCAGGTGGACCACGCTAACAGGAACCCGAGTTCACCTCTTTCTTATCGCTCCCATACAGTCCTGATGGATTGTTGTTAACCATGGCTGCCACAGTAGAGCACAGCTTCGACGTGTCACGATGTCTCGTGTTGGTAGTGAGGTTCGAGTGGCGTTGAAGAGGATGGCATGGTGACAGGACAGGTGGCCCTGCCTCAGCTCCTGGGCGACGTCATCTACCGGCTTTTATTTGTTATCCCGGTACTACTGGGACGGTACACCTTTCCGTGCAACCTCTCGTACAGCTGAGCTTCGGCCGAGGTACAGGGTTGTACCTCATCTGGCGATTCAGCAGCACTCTGTAGGGGTAGTGCTGTTCGTACCCGGGACCACCGCGTTGCATCTTCGTTCCCACAGACGACACAACTGCAGGTTTTGAGAGAGCTGACAAGTCGTTGCAATTAGCATTCTCCTTCATAGACCACTCGTCTTCCACTTCCGGTTTTCCTGCAGTCTTGACTATGCGGCTGGTGATCTTGGTTGGTGAATTTGAGACAGCTAGCCCATGGCTGTGATGGTGACTGGACTCTGCTCCGTGAAGACAGCATGGCTGGACTGGGACAACCTCGTTAGTGACGTGAGGTGTCGGCCGGGTGACTGTACTTCAGTCACCTCTTCCGGATAACCAATTGACGAGTTACCGGGCACAAGGGGGGTCATCCCCAGACCTGCTGATCTCGATCCTTGGTTCACGTGTGACTGGGAGGCTGGAACTGGTGTACCCTCAGACCTGAGAAAGACAGTCAACAACAAATGACGGAAGCATGGATATTACTCTGAGGTATAGGGAGTTGTAGACCCCAGAGCAAGGTAAGTATGCTACCTGAGTCATGCACATCAGTAAATACACACCATTGCCTCTACAGGATAATTATTTAAATTTTTACTAAACCTGACTAAGGGAGATCATTAACACTTTACTGTACAGCTCGCGACTTTGTTACCATGGGGTGACAAGATTGAACTTGACTACTGACGAGATCTGACAGAAGGTCATCCTCTTCATCTGACTCAGCACTTGGATCATTAGACAGGTCAGGAATTAGACTTGCTGAAGGCAGCTCTAGTTCCTCCCTCGCTTGAAAAGGTTTTAATTTATTAATATGAATCGTTCTCTCAACTTGGTCTTCAAAAATACCCTTACTAACAAAATTAACCGAACCTTTTCTTTCAATTACTCGGTATGGGCCCCGCCGTCTAGGTGCAAGTTTCCTACTTTGATTGGCAGGAGCCGTCTCATTAACTCTCAACACAAGACTCCCGACTTTCAACTCAAGAGGTCGTACCTTTTTGCCATAATGCTGAGCATAGCACTCTCGTGCTGTCTTGGAAGCCCTAGCTGCAATTCTCCATGCATTTTTCATCTTATTTAAAACTTCGGATGGGTAATCTTCCCCATATACAATGTTATGTCTGTTAAGCAGACCTGATGGGAAATTACATGAATGACCTGTGAACAGCAAAAGGGGTTGGGTGTTAATGGACTGATGGATGGCAGTGTTCAGAGCCAGCTGGACATAGGGGAGTTGTTCGTCCCAGGCATTCACATCATGCTCTGCAAGAATTGCAAGCATATCTTTAACTGACCGGTTTGTCCGTTCTGTCATACCGTTAGCCTGAGCGTGATAAGCCGTAGTGAATGCTGAAGTGGTTTCTACAATTTTACATACTTCTCTAAAAATATTCCCATTATTAAATTCCTGACCTCAGTCAGAAACTAACATTTTAGGGGGACCGAATACAGTGACGAACCTATCTAAGAACGCCTTTGCAACAGTTCGTGAATCTTTCTGAGGCAATGCAATCAGTGTGGTGTACCTGGAAAGGTGGTGTACCAACACCAATACGTAACAGTTTCCTGAATGACTGTGATGCAGGTCAATCAGATCAGCCCCCACCCGATCTAAAGGTTCCAAAATTTCTGGGAATTCTTGTAATGGAGCTTGTACCTTAAGGGTACCTTTCCTCCTTTGACAGTGACCACAGGACTTAACGAAGTTAATGACCTCTGTTAACATACCGGGGAAGAAAAAGAGTGACTTGGCTTTCATATGAGTTTTAAAAATCCCCGGATGACCTGCAGTCTTAGAAGCATGCGCGAGTTTCAACGCCGACTTCTTCAATACCTCTGGGATAACCAGCTGAAAAACTGCACGATCCTTCTGTCCCTTTACATAAAATAAGACCCCATCCTTCATTTCAAAATCATGAATTGCTAAATTACGTTTCTTCGACGGATATTTTCCTCCCTCCAAAAGTTCAATAATTTCTTTCCACCTTGGTTCGTTCATCTGGAATTCTCGCATTTTTTTGCTGGAAATATTTTCAATATTAAGATTTACGTTATTAGAATCAATGTTTCTACCCAAGGTGTCTGGTACAACATGTGATGGACCAGGTATGTAAAGTATTTGGAATGAGTGAGCAGCTAGTTCATGAGACCAACGTGACATGCGAGGGCACTTAGTTCTTTTCTTAAAAATATGAGTTAAAGCCCTGTGATCTGTATAAATGACAAAGTGTTGTTGGAAAAAATACGGTTCAAAGTACCTGACACTTTCTACCACAGCCAAAGCTTCCCTATCCGTTGCAGAATAGCGGACCTCCGGACCCTTAACCTTCCTGATAAAGTATGCAACTGGGTGAGGAAGATTGTCATTATCACGTTGCATTAAGCACCCACCAATAGCTATGCCACTGGCGTCAGTGTGTACTTCCCACTCCTTATCAAAATCAGGTACTGCCAAGACTGGGGTTGTAATGAGTTGACTTTTAATTTTTCATAAGCGTTATCATGCTCAGGTTTCCAAACGAATTTAACATTATTCTTAGTAAGCTCAGTTAACGGTGCTGTTGTACTTGCAAAACCCTCAATGTGGCGACGGAAATATCCGGCTGCCCCCAGACACCTTCGAACATCCTTTGCTGTCTTAGGTGTAGGCATGTCAGCAATGGCACGACAGTAGTCGGGGTCAGGTCGGATACCATCTGTGCACACCTGGAATCCCAGAAACTTGAATTTCTGAGATGCCAGAGTGCACTTCCCCACATTGAGTTTGAACCCCACCTTATCTAACAGTGTCAACGTCTCAGTCAAATCTCATAAGTGCTCATCAAACGTCCTGGAATAGATAACCACATCATCCAGGTACGCTAATGAGTGCATTCCCAAGACCGGGTTTAATATGTAATTGATAGCCCTCTGAAATGATGAAGGCGCTGTCTTTAACCCTAAAGGCGTCCGCTTGAATTGTTAAGTATGAACCCCATCAGAGAAGGCGGTCTTCTCTCTATCCTTCTCAGTTACTGGGATGGCCCAATACGCAGATTTTGCATCCAGAGTGGAAAAGTATTTGGCTGCCCCAAACTGATCTATTATTTCTTGTATCCGTGGCAAAGGATACACATCACCTTTAGTAATTTCGTTGATCTTTCGGTAGTCAACACAAAACCTATAACTACCATCCGGTTTACGTACCAGCACCACTGGCGACAACCATGGTGATGTACTAGGCTCTATCACCTTCTGTCTCAACATCGTCTTTCACTCATCCCTAATTACTTCCTTCGCCCGTTCCGGAAGCCTCCATTGACGGGTGTAAATAGGAGGATGATCACCTGTAGAAATAACATGCTCGATCCTATCCAGAAGACCGATTTGATCGTCTTCTGTTGCAAACAGTCTAGGGAATTTACGTAAAATCCGTCTCAAAAGTTTCCTATCTGCCTGTTGCACATGTTGCAAATCCAGAGCCGAGATTAACTTATCAACTTGCTGAGTATTACTTCTTTGCACTTTCTCTGTCTGGTGTTTACTCTGTGTACTACTATCTGTAACATTCAGCGCACTACATTGTGCTGTGGTGGCTGACATCTCCTCCTGGCTTTGATACTGAAAAATTCCTGTATTTTCTACAATTGTAGCCTGAGACACCCTATCACCTGCCCTGAAACGATAGGTTTTGTGCGAGAGATTGACAACTGGAATAAGGGCGTCTTTATCAAGCACTGTGATCAAATGATGAGGGATTAACAACCTGTCACATCTCCCAGCCACCTGAAGGGTGGTACCTGGTGCAATGTGACGTCCCACTGATACTTTAATGAATTTAATTGAATGTGGTGGGCAACATTGTTTCACCAAGGCATGTAACCCACATGACTTCTTCTCTGTGTCTGGAAGAGACTTAAACAACAACTTAGGATAGTGAATATTGTACGTCTGTTTCTTACTAATGGAAGCAATTACTGGTGCATGATCTACCATTTTAATGGGATAAACTACCTGGCCCAACTTCAATCTGCACTTCCTTGCTCCCTCTTGAGCAGACAAAGAAAAGTTAATTCGTCCCAGAAAATCCATTCCCAATAAAATCTGACCAGGGAATGCAAGATTCTCGACAATCGTGCAATTGTGTTGGTAAGCTTCTTCCTTACCCACTTCAAAATTAAGAGTAGCCTGGCCCAAGATATTAATCTGTTGACCATTCACTGATGTTAAATGCTTCCCACAACCCTTAAGGCGCGTCTCTTTATGTGAACTGAAGGCTGACTTTTTAATGAGCTGCTTGACTTCCGGTGTCCACAAAAACTGTCAATCTCACACCTTCAACCGTCATCTCAAACGTAGGTCTGCCACCCAACTTACTGACCTGTTCTGGGTCACCTTTGACCCGTGTGCTCGTGCACACATACCGGTAATGGCCTCGGCCATGACACTTCCAACAAATTTCATCACCAATTTTACGCGTCCCAGAAGCCCGCTGGCTACATTCCCCAGCAACTTCTGTAGAGGTGACACTAGGAATGGGGGAAGAGGGATGGAGGGGAGGTGAGGAGCAAGGTGTAGGATTATTTGAGGGGGTAGGGTGAGTAACCGGAGGGGTTGGTTGGATAGGTTGGGGGGATAAGAGGGAGGGTGAGGGCAGGCCGGGGGTGGGTTGAGAGGGAAATGTAGTCTTCCACAATTCCAATAACGCGTCGACAGGGGTTTGGGTGGTATTTGGCTGGGGTTGGTATGGGTCTGCCAGGGATTTGGGTGGACATGGGTTGGCCTGGAGGTAAGGTTGGGGAACGGGGTTGTAGGTAGGGAGGGTTTGAGGTTGGGGGTTGTAGGCAGGGAGGGGAGCCTGGGTAAGGAGGGTATGGGGTTGAGGGTTGTAGGTAGAGACCGGTGCTTGGGTAAGGATGGGGTATTGGGGAGGGTGCGTCTGCATACATTGTCCATTCATTGATAACAACCATTTTCACCCCAAAACGTAACTTCAAGACCCGTCGTCGGATCAGTGTGAAATTTTAACACACGATTTGGTTTCATAAATAACCTCTAGTAAAATCACGAAACGTTTCCTAACCTCAATCCTTGGAAAAATGTTCGTGTGACCAAACCGGAAGTACCACTTATCGCCACCCTTCCTAATCGCTTTCTCGACGGTGAGGACCGTCGCCCGTTGACAAGGCGATGACAGATGACGGCGGCAGAATCTCTCTGACTACACTCCTCCAATGAATGAATTTCTTTAGTCATATTATCCTCTTCTCTCATTCGTAAAATTAATACACACACAGATAGAATACACGACGGCATCGACAGCCATTTATTACTTGTGAAAAAACACTGTATACGATGTTGGATAAAAATACATGCGCAATTATAAACTACATAAAAAGGTTACGTTAATTATTAAATGATCAAATTACTAGGAAAAACTTGAAAAAAACTAATTAATTCCCACTATATTTGACACTCGAAGATGACTGGTAACGCAATTATTAAAAATTAAAGTAAGAATGTCTTGTCTCTAAATGCAAGACCAATATAAATCTTAAAAAAATATTGATAATTACCGCATTCTTGAACTAAATATACTGAAATTATACAGTGAATATTATCGTGAAAGGAACTACACTGAATTTATTGAAAATAAGTCAGTTTCAACTCTGTTTTATTTATAAAAAATAATCAAATTCTTGTTTACCAGCGCACAATTAATACAACACTTAACGTTAACTGAATTTCTCAAATTTTTCTTGTAAGTCTTAGGTGCGCTAGGAATGAATGACATTATCATTAATTTAATTAACACTGGCGCGATGATTATATCTTCAACAATTATAAAATTCTTAACACCCGACGCTGACAACGGCGCTCAGAAATAATTATAAGTATTTATTAATTAAACAAAAATTAATGATAAATTACTTATTTACATTACTGAATGAACTCGATGTTTACATAGCATACACTGGGTCACCGCCGGTCGTGTAGTAGAATACCGAGAAATTAACACTGATAGCAGCGACACACACAGCTACCGAGTTGTGCTGAATCTTAATTAAAAATTAGTAATTATTTTCCCAAAATTATAAATTAAATACTGGTGCGTAGTTGACTTGTTACTTTACCCGAATATAACACTCCCTAACCACTTGGACTCGTTGGTAAGTTTACAAAAATTAAAAGCGCGCACACTGTCACGAAGCCGAATCCTCAGAAAGTAGTCTCCGCACTAATTCTTAATTAACCAAGTATTTCTTTTCTCAAAATTATAAATTAAATACCGACGTGTAGTTTGCTTATCACTTGAACTGAATATATATTACTCGCGAGACACTTAGACACTTGGTTGAGCGTAAACAATTACAGACCGCTGTCTCACTGAGCGCTGAGTGAAACCACTAGAAAATTCAGAGTCCCAACGCTAATTCGCTTAAATGACCAAAAATCGAGTTTTGGTCTCTCAAAGTTCTAACTCGGATCACTTTAATCGCACACTTGAATTAACACTGACGACCCGATGAACGTATGGCTAGACATAAAATTAGAATTTATTCCCAAAACTGAGATTTTCCAAGCGACTTTGAAAATTGTCATCACAAAAATTTTCCATGATCTTCACTGAGTCTTTCACTGAATTCACTTTAATGCACTGCACTTCACTTCACTTGAAAACAGTAAAACCACTCACCTTAGTAATTCTCCCAGAGAATCCATACTGCATAACATGAAATCAAAAACTCCAGACTTAAAATGTAAAACAAATACTTAGAAAATAATAACACTTATATACGAGAATTACTTAAACAAGGGGGAACACTTAACTAACGACGGGATACTTAACCTGAAAGGGAACTTAATATACAGGGAACTTAATTTAGTACTTAAGGAAATCTCGATTTAACCTATAACCGTCCCGTCCCGGCCCCGCCCTGTCGCTTTTCCAAGCCTAGGTAACCACATCCCCCTCGATCCAGACAGTACAAAATAATCCCGTCCTTCGCGGTCAACGCTTAGACTAGATAGCGGAACAATCGATGGATCTTCTGTCCGACACCACTGTAATTCCGTTGCTAGAGAATCTACTAGGCTATCCCTCAGTGAACTCTTGGTACCTTCATGGCTGTACCGTAAAAATCTAGCGATAGGGTCGCCTAACACGCCCTCGGGGATAATAATTAGCGTTCTAATACTTCCCCGCCCCGACAATTCGAAACCTAGAATTGTTGCTGCGAAAACCACCACGCAGCACCCTTGTCCGTAAATAGTACCCTGTCCAACTACCCAAGGCGGCCTTCACTCTTAAGTGGCTGCTTAACGCATACACTAACTGCATATAATTAAACTTCCAAGCCCTTCACGACACTAGAACCACCTACTCTATGCGAATCGCACCACATAGGATTACCGTCGAACTCTAGATCGTTGCACTAGGCTGACTCTCACCACATAGCATAACCGAACGGACAGACGCGTGAGGCTTCAATAATCGTCAAGAAATTATTGAAAACACTGCTGCTACCATTGTAATAACTCTGAACCATTGTAATCACCCTCTGACCTCTGTGATCGCTCTGAACGCTATCCCTGTTGTAATTCTCTTTCTCTCTTCACTCAATACCCCAGCTTAACACTGTTACAGTCCAGTATGACCCCTCACTGGACTGCCACAAATATAAGAGGAATATTAAATGAGGAAGGTACATCCAGAAAAAAAGGTTATTATTTTAAAAAAAGAGATAATAATAAATCATTAAACACTGCCACCACCTTCCCAACATAAATGAATGTGACTAAAATTATTGGTCTCCAGGAAGGAAGGGACTCAATAATCAGGGAACTCAAAAGGGCAAGTAAATGAATCCTAATGGATTAATACTGTAATCTTACTGAACTGAACGGGAGATTCTAGAGTGACTTTACTATTCATAAGATGGAGAACACAAGGGAATTTCTAGCACAGCAAATGAAAATCACAAGAATAACACAGGCATTAATCAAAGGGAACAGATAACTGAACACAATTACATTAAATTATTTTATTATTTGAACCCGTATATTTTAATCAAAATTGGAACATAGCCTACTCTAAATAATAAAAAAAAACTACGAGGCAATGGAATGTAATATTAATATGCACAACACAAAGTGCACAATTACCTTCAATACTGCAGCTTGCCAGAGGATGTTGATTGGCTGCCCGCAGGTCACCTGACCATGTACCTCAGTTGAGGCCCCAAGACACACTAACTATTCTTTATTAAAAACGAATGCCAGTGGGAAAGGCTCCACCCCTTAGTTCCTAGGCCCAAATTAACTCCGCCTATCCCAAGCCTTTGGCCAATGGATTTAAACATAACTAGGTGATCTAGAAACTGGGCCAATGGCATGAGTAGGCACTACCCTGTGAGGCCCCGCCTCCACAGGCGTACATGTCTTTAACCAATATGGATCAGGCTTGACCATAAGGGTCAATTCCTCTTGACAGAAAACTCCAAAAGCTGGGAAGACGCCAACGACTTTCCTGAGTGAATGCCGGCCGGGTACCCACGTGTAACTTGAGATTACAAGTTTATTGGCCATGGGGTACTATTTTCAATTCGTCACTGGACAGGAGGACAGGAGGGCGAGAGGAGCAAGTGGTTTCAAGCTGTTTATGACTATGAGGGATAGACCGTGACAAAAGACAGGGATGACCCAAAGGGAGGGAAGGCAAGCGAGAGAAGGGAGGTTTCCTTGAGATTATCTTGAGATGATTTAGGGGCTTTTTAGTGTCCCCGCGGCCCGTTCCTCGACCAGGCCTCCACCCCCAGGAAGCAGCCCGTGACAGCTGACTAACACCCAGGTACCTATTTTACTGCTAGGTAACAGGGGCATAGGGTGAAAGAAACTTTGCCCATTGTTTCTCGCTGGTGCCTGGGATCGAACCCAGGATCACAGGATCACAAATCCCGCGTGCTGTCTGCTCAGCCGACCGGCTCCCGGGGGAAAGGAAGGGGAAGGGAAGGGGAAGAGAAAGGGGGAAGGGGAAAGGAGGAAGGGGAAGGGGCTATGGTGTGCACATACCATTACACTCTCCCACACTCTCTAATACTGGAACTACAGTACAGACAGTCTCCTTGCTTTTCTCTGAAATCTTGGGGTCAGTTCTACTCAACTTACATAAACTAAAGGACTCGGAATCTGAAGCGAGCGGGCAAGTAACAGGTAATTTGGCCTCCTCCCCTTTACTGTCACCATGACTAGGGTGAGGCAGGGCCCCAACAACAAACTTACATCCGACAACTGATCCTAACTGGTCCACTGATTCGAACTTTGGAATGAGTGGGAAATCTTCAAATCTTCTGCCAACCCGACATCTTGTCCTAAACCATTCACTTGGCTAGAATACTACAGAGTCATGGCATCTAAGTTTCTGTCAACTCCTGGCACAACGTTCATAGTGAGCGGGCAAGACAATGGCACATGGACGTCCTTTCCCAAATCATCTACTGAATTGGAATATAGCGGGGTCATAGTACCTGGCTTACTCTCAACAAATAGGTTGGCCACACATGAATCTTGAACAACCACATCCCACTGCTCCTCTGAAGGGGTACTGGTTTCTGGAACAAATACTTGAGTAATATCAGAACTGACAACTGGATCAACAATAGTAGTGACATCAGCACAGGTAGGGTGGACAATCCCATCCACTACAACAGGTCATTCATTCATAGAATTAAACTCAGCAAAGGCAGAATAGACAAAAGGGTTGTCTATTCTGTATGTATATTCAACGGGTTGTATATTCAACGAAGTTCATTGAAGCGAAAGGATGGTGCGGAGTCTTGAAGTGGGTAGAATATAGTTGTGCGTTAATTGGCTGTTGATTTGCTGGTGTTGACTTCTTGTTGTGTCATCAAGAAGTCAACACCAGCAATCAACAGCCAATTAACACACAACTATATTCTACCCACTTCAAGACTCCGCTCCAATATAGAAACATCAAGAAATATGGGCCAATAGACCTTCTGCAGTTCTATTTGTACCCAACTTCTACAAATCTGTACCCCATATTCCATGCAGTTCTATTTGTACCCAACTTCTACAAATCTATAACCCGTATTCCATGTTCTGTGTTTCACCCCACTATTGTATTACATCACCTCACCCAAATGCAGGTATAAGAGCCAATGTTGTTTCAGGCATAAGTTGTGTGTAGATAAACTAAAGTCTTTGAAAATGTAATAAGTTTTACGAAACGCGCTCAAGTGTCGCGTCAGACTAGAAATAAAAATGAATTTTGGAGAATTGATTTTTCATTTACCGTCACCAGTAAAAAGAAACATAAGGAAAATAGAGAAAATTCGTGTTAGAATTATTAATCTTACTTTTTCGGTCATATTTAATAATATATGTCTACAGGAAAGACTGCTACCAAAATATACCATATATATATATATATATATATATATATATATATATATATATATATATATATATATATATATATATATATATATATATATATATATATATATATATATATATATATATATATATATATATATATATATATATATATATATATATATGTCGTACCTAGTAGCCAGAACGCACTTCTCAGCCTACTATGCAAGGCCCGATTTGCCTAATATGCCAAGTTTTCATGAATTAATGATTTTTTGACTACCTAACCTACCTAACCTAACTTAACCTAACTTTTTCAGTTACCTAACCTAACCTAACCTAAAAAGATAGGTTAGGTTAGGTAGGGTTGGTTAGGTTAGGTCATATATCTACGTTAATTTTAACTCCAATAAAAAAAATTGACCTCATACATAATGAAATGGGTAGCTTTATCATTTCATTAGAAAAAATTTGAGAAAATATATTAATTCAGGAAAACTTGGCTTATTAGGCAAATCTGGCCTTGCATAGTAGGCTGAGAAGTGCGTTCTGGCTACTAGGTACGACATATATATATATATATATATATATATATATATATATATATATATATATATATATATATATATATATATATATATATATACAAATATATACATATATTATTAAATATGACCGAAAAAGTAAGATTAAAATTTCTAACACAAATTTTCTCATTCTTTCTTATGTTTCTTTTCACTGTTGATGGTAAATGAAAAATCAATTCTCCAAAAGTCATTTTTATTTCTAGTCTGACGCGACACTTGAGCATGTTTCGTAAAACTTATTACATTTTCAAAGACTTTAGTTTACACACACACACAACTATAACTGAATAGAGCTTAAACATCTTCGATTGTATATACCTGCATTTGGGTGAGGTGACATGTTACAATAGTATTGTATGAGGTGAAAAAAAATTTCAACACAAGCCAGAAAGGGGTATAAGCTAAACGGAAGGATGGAAGTAACTGCAGAGGGCCTATTGGCCCATATTTCTTGATGTTTCTACATTGGTGCGGAGTCTTGAAGTGGGTAGAATATAGTTGTGCATAAATTGGCTGTTTATTGCTGGTGATGACTTCTTGATGTGTAGTGCCTCGCAGATATCAAGCCGCCTGCTGTCACTGTATCTATCGATGATTTCTGTGTTGTTTGCTAAGATTTCTCTGGTGATGGTTTGGTTGTGGGAAGAGATTATATGTTCCTTAATGGAGCCCTGTTGCTTATGCATCGTTAAACGCCTGGAAAGAGATGTTGTTGTCTTGCCTATATACTGAGTTTTTGAGGCTTACAGTCCCCAAGAGGGCATTTGAAGGCATAGACGACGTTGGTCTCTTTTAGAGCGTTCTGCTCTGTGTCTGGAGAGTTTCTCATGAGTAGGCTGGCCGTTTTATTGGTTTTATAGTAAATCGTCAGTTGTATCTTCTGATTTTTGTCTGTAGGGATAACGTTTCTATTAATAATATCTTTCAGGACCCTTTCCTCCGTTTTATGAGCTGTGGAAAAGAAGTTCCTGTAAAATAGTCTAATAGGGGGTATAGGTGTTGTATTAGTTGTCTCTTCAGAGGTTGCATGGCGTTTCACTTTCCTTCTTATGATGTCTTCAACGAAACCATTGGAGAAGACGTTGTTGACTAGGACCTGCCTTACCCTACAGAGTTCTTCGTCGACTTGCTTCCATTCTGAGCTGTGGCTGAGAGCACGGTCGACATAAGCGTTAACAACACTCCTCTTGTACCTGTCTAGGCAGTCACTGTTGGCATTTAGGCACATTCCTATGTTTGTTTACTTAGTGTAGACTGCAGTGTGGAAACCTCCGCTCCTTTCCATGATTGTTACATCTAGAAAGGGCAGCTTCCCATCCTTCTCCATCTCGTAAGTGAAACGCAACACAGAATTCTGCTCAAATGCCTCCTTCAGCTCATGCAGATGTCTGACATCAGGTACCTGTGTAAAAATGTCGTCAACAAACCTGCAGTATATGCCCGGTTTCAAGTTCATGCCAACTAAGTCTTTTTTCTCGATGGTACCCATGTAGAAGTTCGCAAACAGGACACCTAGGGGAAAACCCATGGCGACCCCATCTACTTGCTTATACATGTGCCCATCCGGGCTCAAAAAGGGTGCCTCTTTAGTACAAGCTTGGAGTAGTTTCCTCAGAACATTTCCTGGTATGTCAAGAGGAGTACAGGCCGGATCACGATACTCTCTGTCCGCTATCATCCCGATTGTTTCATTCACAGGTAAGTTGGTAAACAGTGATTCTACGTCCAACGAGGCTCTTATCCCTGTGGCCTGTGTTCCCCGCAGTAAGTCAACAAATTCCTTTGGAGACTTCAGGCTGAAGGTGCAAGGGACATAAGGAGTCAGAAAGCCGTTGAGTCGTTTCACCAGTCTGTACGTGGGTGTGGGTATCTGGCTGATGATTGGCCAAAGTGAGTTTCCAGGCTTATGTGTCTTGACATTTCCATACGCATATCCAGGTTTATATTCCCCAATAATCTTTGGCAGGTGGAGTCCGGATTTCTTGCCGTTCACAGTTTCAATCAATTTGTTGACCTTTGCTTTCTATTCGGCTATAGTGTCCTTCGTTACCCTTTGGAATTTAGTTTGGTCAGAGAGTATGAGGTTCATTTTCGCCAGATATTCGTCTTTTTTAAGAATGCCGTATTTTGGCAACTTGTCGCCTCTCCTGACAACTATCTCCTTGTTCTCACGAAGGCTCTTAGCTGCCGCTTTGAGCTCGGGGGACAGTATGGTGCTTCTGTAGTTGCCTCGATTCTTTCCTCCTTCTGCAATAAGTTCTGCTTGTAAGGTGTCTTTGGTGGTGACCTTCTTTTGTGCTTCGAGGTCGAATATGTCGTCCAACAGAATCTCCAACTCCACTTTCCGGGCCAACTCACTTGGTCTGGACATAACGTGACACTTTATACCCAGATTTAGGAGAGTGACTTGGTCCTCAGTGAGCTTGATTCTTGCAAGGTTCAGGAAGCCGTCTCTTGGTCGTGGAATTGCCATAGGTCCTCCATATAACGTTGTTAGTTTCTTGATTATCCTTGTTTCAGTGCTGAGGTGACGTCGGTCTGTGAGGATGTCGAGGTGTTGTTCAATGCGAGTACTGAGACTTTCGTCGATGTTGCTGTTTCTCCATTCGTTTGTAGCATGAAGTAGTTGCCTTTTGTTGTCTTTGATTTCATTTTCTGCCTTGTATATCTGATTACGAATCAGATCTTGGCGATATTTTATCGTGAAGGCTTGATTCCCTGCTGCTGGGTCGTGCGTTTTAATATTAGTATATTTTCGTAGCAGTCTTTCCTGTAGACATATATTATTAAATATGACCGAAAAAGTAAGATTAAAAATTCTAACACGAATTTTCTCAATCTTTCTTATGTTTCTTTTCACTGTTGATGGTAAATGAAAAATCAATTCTCCAAAATTCATTTTTATTTCTAGTCTGACGCGACACTTGGGCACGTTTTGTAAAACTTATTACATTTTCAAAGACTTTAGTTTACACACACACACAACTATAACAATATAGAGCTTAAACATCTTCGATTTTATATACCTGCATTGGGTGAGGTGACATGTTACAATAGTATTGGATGAGGTGAAAACAAATTTTCAACACAAGCCAGAACGGCTTGGGCATAGAACGGGGTATAAGCTAAAGGGAAGGATGGAAGTAACTGCGGAAGTTACTTCTGCAAGGAATCAAGCCTTCACGATAAAATATCGCAAATATCTGATTCGTAATCAGATATACAAGGCAGAAAATGAAATCAAAGACAACAAAACGCAACTACTTCATGCTACAAACAAATGGAGAA
>WNGS01101634.1:0-13832 GCA_020271785.1 Procambarus virginalis
GTCAAGGACACCTGCTGGATCTGGATGTTAGGAAGGCTGTTGGGCCAGACGGGATCTCACCTTGGATACTGAAGAGTGTGCAGAGGCACTTTGCTTGCCACTCTCCATAGTGTATAGTAAGTCACTGGAGATGGGAGACCTACCAGAAATATGGAAGACGGCGAATGTGGTCCAATATACAAAAAGGGCGACAGGCAAGAGGCACTGAACTACAGGCCAGTGTCCTTGACTTGTATACCATGCAAGGTGATGGAGAAGATCGTGAGAAAAAACCTGGTAACACATCTGGAGAGAAGAGACTTCGTGACAAACGCCAACATGGGTTCAGGGAGGGCAAATCTTGCCTTACAGGCTTGATAGAATTCTACGATCAGGTGACAAAGATTAAGCAAGAAAGAGAGGGCTGGGCGGACTGCATTTTCCTGGATTGTTCGGAAAGCCTTTGACACAGTACCGCATAAGAGGCTGGTACATAAGCTGGGAGTAGGCAGGTGTAGCTGGTAGGTGCTCCAGTGGATAAGGGAGTACCTAAGCAATAGGAAGCAGAGAGTTACGGTAAGGGGTGAGACCTCCGATTGGCGTGAAGTCACCAGTGGAGTCCCACAGGGCTCTGTACTCGGTCCTATCCTGTTCTGATATATAAATGATCTCCCGGAGGGTAGACTCATTCTCTCAATGTTTGCTGACGATGCCAAAATTATGAGAGGATTAAAACAGAAGAGGACTGTTTGAGCTTCAAGAAGACCTAGACAAGCTGCAGGAATGGTCGAACAAATGGCTGTTAGAGTTTAACCCAAGCAAATGTAATGTAATGAAGATAGGGGTAGGAAGCAGGAGACCAGATACAAGGTATCATTTGGGAGATGAAATACTTCAAGAGTCAGAGAGAGAGAAAGACCTGGGGGTTGATATCACGCCAGACCTGTCCCCTGAAGCTCATATCAAGAGGATAACATCAGCAGCATATGCCAGGTTGGCTAACATAAGAACGGCCTTTAGAAACTTGTGTAAGGAATCTTTCAGAACATTATATACCACATATGTCAGACCAATCCTGGAGTATGCGGCTCCAGCATGGAGTCCATATCTAGTCAAGCATAAGACTAAACTGGAAAAGGTTCAAAGGTTTGCCACCAGACTAGTACCCGAGCTGAGAGGTATGAGCTACGAGGAGCGACTGCAGGAATTAAACCTCACTTCGTTGGAAGACAGAAGAGTTAGGGGGGACATGATCACCACATTCAAGATTCTCAGGGGAATCGACAGGGTTGATAAAGACAGGCTGTTTAACACAAGGGGCACACGCACTAGGGGACACAGGTGGAAACTGAGTGCCCAAATGAGCCACAGAGATATTAGAAAGAACTTTTTTAGTGTCAGAGTGGTTGACAAATGGAATGCATTAGGAAGCGATGTGGTGGAGGCTGACTCCATACACAGTTTCAAGTGTAGATATGATAGAGCCCATTAGGCTCAGGAAACTGTACACCTGTTGATTGACGGTTGAGAGGCGGGACCAAAGAGCCAGAGCTCAACCCCCGCAAGCACAACTAGGTGAGTACAACTAGGTGAGTACACACACACACACACACACACACACACAACCAATGAGCCAGAGCGCAACTCCTGCAAGCACAATTAGGTGAGTACACACACACACACAGGAAGCAGCCCGTTACAGCTGCTTTAATTCCCAAGTACATATTTACTGCTAGTTAACAGGGGAAACAGGGTTAAAGAAACTGCCCAGTTTCGTTTTTGCCATCACCGGGGGATCGAACATGGACGCTAGGATTACGAGTCGAGAGCGCTGTCTACTCAGCTGTCAGGCCCCGTAGTGCGTGAATTCGTCAAAAACATAATTTGGGAAAGGCTAAGGGAAAGGAATGATGCTTCCTGGGTTGGGGGATTGGTGCTGGGTTAGTCACTTGGTGGCCTTGGACCTGTGTGGAAGGGCGGGGGCGGGGGGTTGCCAGTTATGAATTTATCGTTTGAATTTGTTAAGATAGGGTATTTAGGCAAAAGACGGAGTGAAGGGATAGCAAGAAAAGTGTTCCTGACTGATGTTAGGTAGTGTGTGATTGACTTGTATGTTAGGGAAGTGAATGCTTACTTGAAAATTACGTGTTCTTTGAAAATGTTTCTTTGTAAAATACGTACGAGTTATTTTGTAAAGGAAATATGATTATTTTCCTTTAATAAACACAAATGAGCACAAATGGTCCTCGGGAGTCAGAGAGAATTAGAGTGATCAGCAAAATAGTAACAAAAAATGAGACTATGATGGGAGACTATGTAATTCAAATATAGACCTGTTAACCATGTAAGTCACAGTACCACTAAACACGCGTACACTTACTTGTATCAATCAATTTACATAAATAAACATTCACTAATATGGTCCTTTAACAATACACAATTACCGTACACGTGTCAGTCCAATTGCAGGTACACATAGACACACATAGCTGCACTTGTCTGTCGCTCCTGACAATAGTATACATAGATACACACACAAAAATGTCCTTTATCAGCTAATGTGTGTGTGTGTGTGTGTGTGTGGTGTGTGTGTGTGTGTGTGTGTGTGTGGTGTGTGTGTGTGTGTGTGTGTGTGTGTGTGTGTGTGTGTGTGTGTATTTACTCCTTGTATTTACTATTTGTGTCTGCAAAATCGAGTTATTAGCTCTTGGACCCCGCCTTTCTAAAAATGTATTTTTCCTCATTCTACATATGTTTATCATAGAATAAACTGATAATCATATAATTAGATGGTAATTTAATTAAGACACGTACTATATTTTGTTGGTTTTTTGCATTCGGCCTAACGACTGCTAGCCTAAATGTTAATAGTGGCCACATAATAACAAAAAGGGTAACTTAGCGGCCGAGCCTCGTGTCGTTGATGTGAAGACTTGAGCACTCTTCGTCCTCCAGCTGCTGCTTGAAAGACGTTGACTCTGGAGATGCTCGTATAATAGTCTATGACACGGCTATGTTGTGCCAGATAACGTGGCACCGCTCAACTGATCGTGGGAGCGAAATAAATAGGTCGAAACACTCTGCTACACGCTGTTAATGGCGTCCGTGCTCTCGTGTCGAGTCAAGTGACGCTCTCCCTTCTTCCTCCTGCTCCTTATTGCGCATGCGCGGCTTCGAGCGTAAATGAATATGTATTTATCGCAATTGACTAAGGAAGGAAGAGGTAATAACAAGTATTAATATCACATTAAATTCTTCTGTGATAAAATAGAAGTTCTAGTAACATAAATTGGCTTACTAAAAGTTGTGCAGCCAATCGAGGAAATTAAAGTAAATCATTTGCATCAAGTAATTTCCTCTAGAATGTTTAAATGTTAGTTAAATAAGGGAGCTCCAGTAAGTAATAGTATACTACGAAATCAAAGTTAACTATTTTTAGTAAATGAAATGATAAACTGGACTCTTGTTATAAATCCAACTAAATGTGGAGAAAATTCATGTTGCTGCTGTTGTTCCTCACGTACTAGGAAGAATTTGGCAATGAATAAATCATGATAATGATTAAATCTATAAGTTAGTAATTTTAGTAACTACTTTGGTTGTATAAATACAATGATGTATAAAACTGTTGGTTATTTCCAACATAACTCCGGGGAGAGAAAACTCGGGTCGTAGTTCAGGTATTAGTACTAACGTACACCTGTTTCTCTATCCTGAAGTTATATTCATGGGTTAGTAGGTTAGTACGTACCTAAAAATCTGTGGTAGATGACTAAGTCAACATGGGGACGTAAATAAACATTGAAAATTATTGAATAATTCCTTTGTAAGATACAGAAGGATATTAACAAAATAAATTATGAATAGTTGGATCATTTAAGATTAAGGAGACCTCATCAATACAGTGAGGCTACTGTCCAAGGTCACTATGACTCGTAACTAATTACTGGACATCAACTCATCACTGCATCAGTATGGTCACCTCAAGTTTAAATGATAAGTTATCTACTCTTGAATAGAATCAAAATATTGTTTAAGTTTCTGTTTGCAGTTCTGAGCAGCGACTCTTGATGGTCTTGTGCTCGGTTGAGTAGAATCATTGTTCTCTGAAACTTGGGTTACAGGTATATCTGTAGAACACTCGTGTTCTGCTAACTCTAAAGGTACTAATTTCTCTAGTGTTTTCAAGGTAGTAGTGCCTCGACACTGAACTTTAACAATTCGTAATACACCATGGCGGTCAGGATGGATATCAACAATTTTACCTATAGGCCAATCTGACCTGGGTCCATCACTGTCTACTAGGACAAGATCACCTGGTTTAAGTTGAACTTTATTGTATGGGCTTGCAGCTCCATAATGATATTCTCTTAAAGCAGTTAAATATTCACGTGTCCAGACCTCATTCCACTTCTCTATTACTCTTGAAAGGTGTCTATAACTCTCCACCAAGTCACTTGCTTTGACACACGAAGGGTCAGCTGGATCCTCGTCTCCTAGAGATATTAGAGGGCTCAGAAGACCACCATGAATCAAATGAGAGGGGCTTAGGGGTTCTCTTTGGGAGAAATCTTCTGTTAAGTAAGTTAGAGGTCTGTTGTTGACTCGTGCTTCAATTTCCACGACAAGGGTCTGTAACTCGGTGAGATTAATTTTCTGCCTGTGTAAGGTTTTTCTTAGGCATTTCTTAACAGTTCCCACCATTCTTTCGTAAAAACCGCCATGCCATGGTGCTCTTGGAGGAATAAATTTCCAATAGCATTGTCTCTGTTTGAGCACAGAGTGTACTTCTGGATGGTTCCATATTTCTTGTAAGCAAGCTTCTCCTGCCACGAAGTTAGATCCATTATCCGAGATCATTAATTTTGGGCAAGATCTTCGTGCAGCAAATCTGCGAAAGGCTTGCAGAAAGGCTTCTGCACTCATGTCAGAAGTGACTTCTAAATGTACTCCGCGTGTGGTAGCACACGTGAAAAGGCAAATGTAGGCTTTCACTGGAATCTTGTCCGGTGTGCCTGTTAAAATTAGTGCTCCTGTATAGTCGACACCTGTGGTTTCAAAGGGACGAAGGTGTACGACTCGCTCCTTAGGTAGGGGCGGTGGACCTGGATAAGGACACACTCGAGCATCATATCTCTTGCAGATTATACAAGACTTGATTAAAGATTTAACAGTTTGGCGACCTTGGGGAAGCCAAAAACGTTGTCTGATTTCAGTAAGAGTATCTAATACTCCACCATGCAATGTATTATGCTCATGGTAATGTAAAACTATGAGTTTAGTAATGATGTGGTGACGTGGAAGAAGTATAGGATTCTTCGTATCTAAATTTATTTCTGCATGAAGCAGACGTCCGCCGCATCTCAAAATGTTATAATTGTCTGAGTCAAGCCAAATACCCAGAGACTTACTCAACCTTTCTGGGAGATGTTCATATTCCTTCCCATAAGTCTCTTGTTGAGCTTGTTTGACCCAATATTTGATGGAACTAGGAAATCGATACTTGATCCCCATCTTGTTGATGAAATCAAATACCATTTCTGTAACTCTTAGTAATTTACTTAAACTGGAATAGCGATGAGGATTGATAGCTAAAATTCGAGGGGGTTCTGGATCCACAACAGGGGTAGTGATATTGGTCACAATGACTTGCGGCTTCTGTTGGGGCCACTGACCACTAACTAGCCATTGGGGTCCATTAAACCACATCTCGGTTTTAACTAATTGCTTTAAAGTCAAACCTCTGGATAAATAGTCAGCTGGATTGTCCTTGGTTGGGACATGTCTTAATTTATAACCAGCAGACAATTCACGAATTTCCCTTACTCGATTGCTGACATAGGGAGTTTTGTTGTTGTCATTTTTTACCCACTGCAATACTGCCTCATTGTCCGACCACACTACTATTTCACCAAGGTGAACATTACTGAGGGTTTTGATCAGGCAATGGGCCAGTCTTACACCTACTAATAAGGCAGTTAATTCCATTTGGGGTAGTGACCTCCTTTTAATCGGGGCTACCCTTGCCTTAGATGTAAGCAAAAATGATTGTTGAGTATTAACTAGATAGGCTACTGAGCCATACGCTTTGCCTGAAGCATCGCAGAATACATGTAAATTTGTGGGTGAATTTAGTCCTAAGGTATTTCGAGGAAACTGTAGAATACTAAGTTTGTTGTAATCAGGAATCAACTGCTGCCATTTTTCTTGGAGATCCTCCGGCAACGTTTCATCCCACCTCAAATTCCTTTGCCAGCACTCCTGCATAAGGAGTTTACCCTTAATTAATATAGGACTGAGTAGGCCTAAAGGGTCAAATGGCTTGCTGACATGGGAGAGTAGTTTTCTCATGGTTAGAGGTGAATGTTTGATCTCCACTGACTTGATATTCAATTTGTCTGTGGAAGTATTCCACTCCATACCTAAGACTTTCAATTTATGAGGTACCTTATAATCTGGGAATTCTTCCTCGATTATTTGGTTGAGTTGTTTATTATTGGAGGCCCACGACTGTAGGGCATGTTAGCTCCCAACAGTTCACGATTAGCCTCATGGTAGATTTCCACTAGTTTATTCTCATCATTAGTGGTTCCTTGAAAATTGTCAACATATAAATTGTTGCTAATCTCAGTCTTGTAGGGGCTATTAGACTTCTTGAGATGTGTATCCAGAGTAGCCTGGAGTAAAAATGGTGAAGATGTCGCTCCGAACAGTACTGAGGCAAATCTATAAGTAATGATTTCACTATTAGGATCCTGTGGATCTTTCACCCATAGAAATTTAGTAAAATTACGATCCGTCTCTTGTAAGCCTACTCTTAAAAAGGCCTTACTAATGTCGGCCGTATAGGCGAAAACACCAGAGCGAAATCGTAATAAGACATCTTGTAGTCTTTGGGTTAGGCTAGGTCCAGTTTGTAGACAATCATTTAGTGACACGCTGTCTGCCTTTAATTTGGCACTACAATTAAATACAATCCTGATTGGTGTTGTAACTGAATCTTTCAGGACAGCATGATGTGGCAAATAATGGCCTGTCTTATGGTTGTCTTCTTCAACAACTTCTATAAATTTGTTAGCAAGTTGTTGCTGTATTAAAGCATGATACAGTTGCAATTTATCTGGTTGCTTCCGTAGCCTAGCTAATTGAGAATTTAATTGGGTTGAGGCCATGAAATAATTTACTGGAAGCTGTGGGTGGTTCAGCTTCCATGGGAGTCTCACCCAATATTGATTATCTTGGAAAATCACAGTATCAAGATATTGTTGATACGTCCATGTGTCATCTGGACTGGGTTGATCAGGGACTATGCCTAAGGTGTCCAAATCCCATAATTTATGAACAGGGGGATTGGACTCATCATCCTCGGTTTCGTCTCTGACATGTAGTGGTGACTGCTCTAGGCCTAGTCACGCAACTATTGAATTAGTTGGTTGATTACTAGTAGATTTAGAATGTTGTTGGATCAACACCGGTCCTGTGAGTAGTTTACCCCCAGCTGACAGTAACAAGTTTACACCTCGTTGCCTGGTGCATCCAGTAATAAATCTATAATAAAAGTCAGCTCCAATAAGAATACCTACATCGTTGAGACAGTCTGTATTTATTTTATGATCCGCTAGCCTAATACCGCTGCGTTTAAGAAATTTGACTGTTTGAGCAAGACCTGTAACATGTAAATCTGAGGGGATCTTGTCAACGACTATGGCTTGAATTGGGCTGGTGCAGCCTCCTAAACGTACCAAGACTTTAACAACCTGGTAGTCACGAGGTCCACTATTGGTTAGGAATCCAGAGATATTCAAATTCACTCGAGCAATAGGCTTCAGTTTCAACTGATCAACTAGCTGTTGAGAAATAAAGGTTTTCTGCGAACCTTGGTCAAAGAGACCACGAGTGGAAATCTTAGATCCCTTATTAATTAATTTTAATTGAGCTGTTGGTAACGTAGTTGTGTTAGTCGACTCTGTTGCAAGTACACTTATGTCTTGATGCACTTTGCAATACTGTACAGAAGTAGAATTTGTAGTCTTCTTACGAGGATTGGTTGATCTTGATTGATCACTACCACACAAGGAATAATGGTGTCTACCCTTGTGGCACTTGTTGCACATACGTAAGGAGACAGTACAGCTATTGGGGTCATGAGGACCCGTGCACCTTGTGCATCTGTGTAATTCTTGCAAACGATGAATTCGGGTGTTATGGTCTGGATAAGTACTACACTTATAAGTAAGATGTTCATTATTGCAGAACAAACACTTCTTCGCTGTAGGAGAAGTCGTAGGAGTGGTGCTCACCACGGGGTTTATAGGGTTCACTGTGTATGTACCTACGTGTCCAGATTTCCATTTTGGAGATGATTTATTGAGATCTGGTTTTACTACAGTAGTTGCAGTACGTTGGGGTTTATGATGAGAGTTAGTAGAGAAGTTTGAAACACTCTTCCCATCTTGGTTGGCTCTTTGTCTTTCGACTAGGGTATGTAAACCTTCTGTAATTTCATTCATGGTCAGAGAGGTTTTATTGTACATAGTACACAATTTATCTAAAGTCTCTCTCGGTAATTTGCGCCTTACAACTACCTTTGTCATCCATTCAGCAGTCTGAATTTGGACTTTAAGGCTTAAGGCCTTGAGTAAAGACTCTAGCTCTAGTCTGAAAGTTTGGAGAGAATCTGTAGAATTATTAGCAGATGGTAAATCCAGCAATTTTTGAACTAAGATAGTAATAGTCCTTTCCTTGTTATCGTAGTTGCTCTTAAGCAATTGAACAGCTATGTCGTAACCATCACTGGTCAGTGTTATGTTAGATATTACCTTCAAGGCTTCATTCCGTAACAAGCCGTGTAAATAAGTGAACTTAGTTGTTTGAGGAATGTTAGTTTTAGAGTCTACTGCATCCGCGAATTTACTCCAGAAATCATCCCAGCTCTCATTCTCATTACCAGAGAATGTGGGTATATTGATCTGAGGTAATTTGACATCAGGATCTGGATGTGCAGTAGAGGCTGTTGTTAATTTGTTTTTAGCAATTTGCCTTTTGAAGGGTTGAAGTTTAGCCTGTACATCATCTTCGTACTGGGCTAAATCATTTACAATGTCCTCAAGTTCAGTTTCACCTATTGAGGTTTGGTAAAGTTCTGTCAAGTACAGATTCATATGCTGTTTAATATGCTCGAATTTGCTTTCAGCAACTTGAAGTAAGTCTTCTAATTCTATGTAGTCAACAGGTGACTGTTGTGACAGATTTTGACACTTGGTAATCTGTCAGGTCAAGTGACCTTTTAGACCGGTAAGGGTCCTTTTCATTTTGTCAGCCGTTTCCATCTTGATGGGTAAGGGCTGGTCTGATAGTAAATAGTTGTTACTGATGTAACTGGGATATTGGCTCATTCAATGGAGCTCAATACTAATATAATAGCCTAATGTATTGAATAGACTATAATACCTCGTTTAGAGGTTAATTTGTCTACCTAACTGTCATGTTCACAGAAAATGGTACCATCCGTTTTCTATGTGCGGCGGCTGGACGCCAAGAGAGAAGGTAAACAAGAGCACACAGGACGCTACCAGCTTGGGAGCTACTCTATCATGTAATCGTCTGTTATTATTAAAGTCAGTAACCAGGAATGACTTTACATCAACCTTACTACCAAGACTATCTCAGCTACACACAAACACCACACTGGCGACGAGGATGAACTGGGAACGCAGGTATTTTGTTCAACAAAACACAAGGAAGGAGCATGCTGATTCGCTCAGAGGAAGGAGAAGCTGTCTGTGAGCATCATACCCGATGCTGTATGCAACCCCATGCTGTGTGCTGACTGTTGCTGTGTGCTGATCGTTGCTGTGTGCTGGCCGTTGCTGTGTGCTGGCCAATGCTGTGTGCTACCCAAGCTGTGCTGAGTGTTGCTGTGTGAGAGGAATCTGCCGACGCTGTGTACGAAACGACGCTTTGATGCAGTGTACAAAACCCGATGTTTTGGTTACGAAACGACGCTCCGTGCTACAAAATTCTTCACGCTGTGAGCCTACTGCTGCCTACTGCTGCCTACTGCTGCCTACTGCTGCCAACTGCTACCTACTGCTGCCAACTGCTGCCAATTGCTGTACCAACTGCTAACAACTGCTGTGTTGCTGTGAGTAGGAACAACACATGTACTCAAGGGCTAGGTAAGAAGTCAGTTGCTGCTGTGTTGTGCACTGTTGTGAACTTTTGCATTAAAATGCTTGTGTGCTTTGCAAAATTAAAGTAATTACAGTGAATTCTTGAATAACATATACAGTGCAGTAAGTGTTATATATTCTGAGGAACATTTTAAGTGATAAGTTTAAATTTATTCAGTAAAAATGGCAAATATACCTCAGTTTCCTGCATTTGATCCTGACTGTGACCAGACAAACCTGTCACAGAGGTGGGTCAAATGGTTTAAAAGGTTTGAAAATTTGTTGATAGTTTCTGATATCAAAAGTGCTGAAAGAAAGCGTGCATTTCTGCTTCATTATGCAGGTGATAGAGTTTGTGATATCTTTGATACACTGAAAGATACTGGTGGTGCTAAAGATTATGACACTGCCAAGGCCAAATTAACTGAGCATTTCAAACCAAGGCAAAATACTGCTATGGAAATTATGTATTTCAGGAGAGCAAGACAACTCTCTAATGAAACTGTTGATCAATACCATACACGTCTGCAGGGTTTAGCAGCCCATTGTGAGTTTGCTGATGTTGACAAAGAAATCAAACAGCAAATAATTGAAACATGCACATCTACACGTCTTCGTCGAAGAGCTCTAGAACTTGTTGATGATGAAAGTTCTCTTAACAAGATACTGGATATGGCTCGTCGAATGGAAGATGCTGCACGTGATGCTTGTGCCATGGAGTGCAGTGCCAACAACGGTTCTGCCACTGTTACTAACAGTCAAGAAGTATGTAAGGTTCAGGGAGTACACCATGATCATAGAAGATATCATGCCAAACCTAACATTAAATTGAGCCGAGAACCACATCACAACTGGAGTCATGGAACAAGACTCAAGCAGTCACAACGACTCACATCAGAGGTTGTCAATAATAAATGTTACAATTGTGGAGGAGACTACCCACACCAAGATAATGTTTGTCCAGCACAAGGTAAGAAGTGCTATGAGTGTAGAAAACTAAATCATTTTGGTGCTATGTGTCGTTCCGCACTAAAGAAACCACAGTCAATAAATAAAAGCAATGTACGAGGATCAAGTCATAGGAGTCGAGGTGGCAAACACAATATTGCACCTCAAATCAAGAATGTTAATAATATACAAGACAACATTTCATTACAACCAGTCTCAGATGACAGTGAATGTGATTACATTTATGGAGTACAATCAATCACAAAATGGAATGATCTTCCAAACAACCCAGAGACTATAGTATACATTGCTGGCATTTGTCTCAAAATTCTTATTGACACTGGATCAAACATTGACACCATTGCTGAGTGCCACTATGAAAAATTTAAAAAACAATTCCCAAAGCTTGAAAACTATAATGGCAAAGCCACTGCCTATGCTTCAAAGGTAGCCTTACCAGTGATTGGAACTTTCACTGCAGAGATTAAGTCAAAGAATGCAATGCTCATTACTACATTCCATGTTGTTAGGAATGCAAAGGAGTCTTTACTCAGTTACAAGACTTCAACCAAATTGGGGCTACTTCAGCTTTCTAATGCTGTAGCAGTGGAATCTGCAAACAATGTTGATGCTATTGTTGCTGAATTTTCTGATCGGTTTAAATCCATAGGTTGTTATACTGATAGCAAGGTACATCTGCATATCAACCCAGATGTAATTCCAGTTGCCCAACCACATCGCCGACAACCATTCCATACTCGCAAGAAAGTCGATGCCGAACTGGATAGGCTGATAGAACTAGATATCATTGAACCGGTAACAGGCCCAACACCATGGGTAAGCCCAATTGTCACTCCACCAAAGCCGAAGAATCCAGATGAGATACGCATTTGTGTAGACATGCGTGTTCCCAACAAGGCAATAATGCGTGAACGCCATCCTACACCCACTGTAGATGATATGATATACCGCTTGAATGGTGCAACTGTATTCAGCAAGTTAGATTTAAACAAGGGCTATCATCAGCTTGAACTTGATGATGAGAGTCGATTCATCACAACGTTTACGACACATCGAGGTCTGTATAGGTACAAGCGCCTGAGTTTTGGTATTAACAGTGCTGCTGAAGTATTCCAGCACATCATCAGCCAGGTATTGCAAGATATACCTAATGCTGACAACATGTCTGATGACATCATTGTTTATGGCCGTACCCAAGCTGAACACGACAAAGCTCTTCGTGCAACATTGCAACGCTTACGAGAAAAGAATTTGACGCTAAGCCGAGCAAAGTGTGAGTTCAATCAACATAAAATTGAATTCTTTGGACATGTACTTAGTGACAAAGGTCTGTCTCCAGATCCTAAGAAAGTTGCAGATATCAAGAATGCTGCACCTCCTTCAACATCCACTGAAGTACATAGTTTTCTGGGAATGGCAAACTACTGTTCTCGCTTCATTCCAGATTTTGCTACCATTACGAAGCCTCTACGTGAGCTCCTGAAGAAAAATGCATCATGGTACTGGAGCGATGTCGAGCAAAATGCATTTGATGCTGTGAAAGATGCACTAGTAGAAAATGCGACTGCTGCATACTTTGATCCATCAATGGACACTGAGTTAACGGTGGATGCTAGTCCTGTTGGTTTAGGTGCTGTGTTAGCCCAACACAAACCTGGTCAACCAGATTCAAGAGTAGTAATTGCCTACGCCAGCCGTTCTCTCACAGATGTTGAGCAACGATACAGTCAGACAGAGAAGGAAGCTCTTGCTCTTGTATGGGGCTGTGAACACTTCAATGTGTATCTGCTTGGTGCACCCTTACCACGATAGTCACTGACCACAAACCGTTGGAGACCATCTTCAATAATCCAAAGTCCAAACCACCAGCTCGCATTGAGAGATGGGCTCTTCGTCTGCAACCATACAACTTTACGGTGAAATACAAGCCAGGTGCAGGCAATCCCGCTGATTACATCAGTCGACATCCTGCCAACAGTTTCACCATCACCAAGCATCAGCAAGTTGCCGAGGAATATGTACACTCTGTAACCTGTGATGCAGTCCCTAAGGCTCTCACTCTTGATGAAATACGTACTGCAACCCTAGAGGACCCAACTCTGCAAGCAACAGTGGATGCATTGACTAAGAAAAAGTTTCCACGCATCCCACCCTCAGGAGTTGACCAAGATGCATTCAAAGCACTTGAACGCATCCAGACAGAATTAAGTGTTACGCAACAACGCGACACCGTGCTGCGAGGTACTCGTATCGTCATTCCAGCTGTTCTCCAGCAACGTGCTCTGAAGCTTGCACATCAAGGACACCAAGGTCTTGTAAGGACCAAACAGCTGCTACGAGAAAAGGTGTGGTTTCCTGGCATTGATCGTCAAGCTAAGGACATGCATGATGCCTGTGTCCCTTGCCAAGCTGCAGTGGATACTTCAAGACCACACCTCTACAACCTTCACCACTACCTGCTGCACCATGGATGGAAGTATCGATGGATTTCTGTGGACCGCTACCAACTGGAGAGTACTTGATGGTAGTCATTGATGATCACTCACGTTATCCAGAAGTAGAAATCATCACTTCCACATCTGCAAAGGCTGTCATCCCGAAACTCGACAAGATCTTTTCAAACTTTGGCATTCCTGAAGTTGTCAAGACGGACAATGGACCGCCATTAATGGACAAGACTTTGTCAACTTTGCTGAGCATATTGGATTCAAA
>WNGS01101638.1:0-11888 GCA_020271785.1 Procambarus virginalis
GGTGAAAAACCTCATAAGTGTCCAGAGTGTGGGAAGAGGTTCAGACAGGTTGGAAGTATGAAGACTCACATGTTAGTGCATTCGGGTGTGAAAAACTCATAAGTGTCCAGATGTGGGGAGAGGTTCAGTCATCTTAGAAGTATGAAGACTCCACATGTTAGTGCATTCTGGTGAAAAACCTCATAAGTGTCCAGAGTGTGGAAAGGTATTCACTCGTCTTGATCGTATGAAGACCCACATGTTAGTGCATTCGGGTGAAAAAACCTCATAGTGTCCCAGAGTGTGGGAGAGGTTCAGTCATCTTGGAAGTATGAAGACTCACATGTTAGTGCATTCGGGTGAAAAACCTCATAATGTCCAGAGTGTGGAAAGGTATTCACTCGTCTTGAAATATGAAGACTCACATGTTAGTGCATTCGGGTGAAAAACCTCATAAGTGTCCAGAGTGTGGGAAGAGTTCAGTCATCTTAGAAGTATGAAGCGTCACATGTTAGTGCATTGGGTGAAAAACCTCATAAGTGTCCAGAGTGTGGGAAGGTATGCACTCGTCTTGGAATATGAAGACTCACATGTTAGTGCATTCGGTGAAAAACCTCATAAGTGTCCAGAGTGTGGAAAGGTATTCACTCGTCTTGATCATATGAAGCGTCACATGTTAGTGCATTCGGGTGAAAAACCTCATAAGTGTCCAGAGTGTGGGAAGAGGTTCAGTCACTTGGAGTATGAAGCGTCACATGTTAGTGCATTCAGGTGAAAAACCTCACAAGTGTCCAGAGTGTGGGATGAGGTTCAGTGAACTTGGAAGTATGAAGCTCACATGTTAGTGCATTCAGGTGAAACCTCACAAAGTGTCCAGAGTGTGGAAAAGGTTCAGACAGCTCGGAATATGAAGACTCACATGATGATGCACATTGATGAAAGACCTTTGGAGTGTGATGAGTGTGGCAAAAGGTTTAGAGATCGTGGATCTATAATACGTCACATGTTAGTACATACAGAAGAAAGGCCTTTTGAGTGTGATAAATGTGGCAGATTATTTAAGTCACGTAATGGTATAAAAGCACACGTGTTAGTACATTTGAATGATAAACCTTCATGAGTGTCGAGAGTTTTAAAAGAGATTTGGTCATCTTTGTAGTATGAAAACTCACAAGACGGTGCATGTGGGTGATAGGTTAAACATTTTGAGTGTAAGAGATAATCAGAAAATGTTTTAAGTATAATGTATATTAAAGAGGCATATTAGTTCATTAACTTATAATACCATTTTCCAATTTAAAATTGTTAGAAATTGTAAACTTTATCAGGAAAATATCTTGCACTCTCCATAACTGCAACCATTATTTTATTATATATTTTTATACTGTTTTACCTTACCCAATTCCATATACTGTATTCAAAAACATGGTGTTGCTACTTCACTGTAACTTGTTTCTCACTCTCCAACCCCTGCCCTATTTTCCTATCTGTCGGTCATGATCGTGTATCTACAACTGGTACCAATTGTCTTCTTTGATATCTGTGTACCTCATAGCTTCCATTCCACTTTCTTCTCTGCCACAGAAGAAACATGGCAATGTTCCACAGCCACAGTGCTGGCATTGGCAGTGCCATCACTGCCACCACATTTGAAGGCTTGAAAGCAAGCCAAAAGCACTCTAGCTGATTGTTAGCTTTTAACTGTGGTTTTATATATATATACTATTGAAATATTTTTTATTAAATATTAAAATAATTTTTATTTTGCTTAATGACTGAGATATATAAATCACTAACAAATATATATTAGACTGGAATTTATTTCAGCTAAACCTCTTCATTTATATTTGCATCAGATATTTTTAGTAGTCTGGCCTATCTACAGTAGTTATAGTGATCTAACCCCTGTATTATTGTGTGCATTAGGATAGATTCTGATAAAAGGCTAACCTTAGTTCAGTAGTCATATTAGCCTGATTGGTATTTATAATTTTCTGAGTTGGAAAAATATATTACACTAGCCCAACGATGTATAGCAATATATATTATTCAACTGTTAAATATTTGCCAGACTGAGATATTTATGTTTAGCAGTTACATTATCCTGACTGGCAATTATATTATCCTGACTGGCAATTATATTATCTTGCCTGACAATTGTATTAATCAGACTTGCAATTACTGGGTATATTACATGTATCCAGACTAATAATTACATTAGCTTGACTATCAGTTATACTGTCCTGACTGTGAATTATGTGAGCATGACTCCAGCAATTATATTAGCCTGAATCCGACAATTATAATACCCTGACTGACAATTTTATTATCTTAACCTGCAATAATATTATACTGATATGCAATTATATTACATATATCCTGACAGATAATTGCATTAGCTTGACTTGCAATTATATTATGCCGACTCTATCAAATGAGTCTGACTGGCAATTATATTACCCTGACTAGCAATTATATTATCTTAACTAGCAATAATATTAGCCTGACTGGCAATTATATTAGCCTGACACTGGCAGCTACATTAGCGTGCTAGTAAATATATTATCCTGACACAATTATGCTAGAATACTGGCAATTATGTTATCTGACAATAATATTAGCCTGACTGCCACTTGTTTTAACCCATTTTATAAAGTGGCATTTTTCATTTATAGTATATTACCATGACTAGAATTTATAATATTTTTGGAGTATTTCATTGAATATAGTTAACCTAGGCTTAATTACTGCTTGTATTTACATCATTTGTCTATATTTGCATTATTCTCAATATCTTTGATTAATAAGTATTTCTAACTATAAATTACAGTGTAATAATTATTAATTTGTAGATATAAGCCTAAATTTAATAATTGCATTATGGTATGTATGATTATTATAGGCCTGTTTTACCAGGATAGGAGTAGCCTTTATGGCAGGGTGGCCAAACTTGCTTACTGTAAGAGCTGCAAATAAACCTCAGATGTTTGAGAGCTGCAGGAGAACCATTTGAGAGCCACAGCTTCCTTACTGAATGATGTCAACAGTGTCTGCTGGCTATTTATTGATGATCTTAACTCTTTTTAACTTATTTTTCCTTAAGTCTGATTTAGGTGGATAATCATATGAAAAGTTTTTATGATTAGGTTCATACTGTTGTTTCAAGTTCTTGGCTTTGTAATGACTGAATGGCACTTGGCAAACAAGGCACAAAGGTTTACTTCTTAACTGTGAAGGCAAACTTTTTTCCATAAGTATTGGAACTTTTTAATTAGTCGTGCATTTCTTGCCCTGGATTCGGGTAGAAACTTCTAGAATATTCACATTCCCAAGAATTTTTTACTAGCTGCATATTAACAGATGTAATAGAACCCATAATCACCACACCATAAAATATATATCTCTTTGATATTCCTAGAGTCAAACTAAATCTGTGGAAACATTCTATACAAATAAAAGGACCTAGTTTATAGAACTCACTCCATAACAAATTAAAAATCTGTCCAACCTACCCCTTATTCAAAAGTAACACCATAAAGTACCTAATTTCATCCTCATAGATTTCAACCTAGTGCTTCAAACTCGCACTGTATCGTGTGCCTAAGCCATATAACATCCCCATTGTAATCACTGCCATCATCTAATATCATGGTTGTAATGTTGAATGCAAATTTTACTACAATGTACCTGTCATTAATCCTCAAATTATGATAAAATGTACCTGTCATTAATCCTCAAATTATGATAAAATGTACCTGTCAATAATCCTCAAATTTTACTAAAATGTACATACTAATTTCCTTCAAATTTTCTTACAATGTGCCTGCTAACTTTTGTAAAATTTTGCTACAAATTACCTACTTAAAATTATCTGTTAGATTAAGGACCTGTCCAAAATGCCATGCATGTTAGAGGCTTTACAAGAATGTCCATTAATGTCCATTAATGTAACATCACTTGTATGTGTGTACCTTACCTGAATAAACATATTTATTTATTTATTTATTTATTTAATGTATAAACATCAATCCTATGTACTCTCATGAATCCATTGTACCTTCTTGTATATATAAATAAATGAATAAAAAAAAATCCAATTCTCTTGCAAATCGCCTACTATTACATTTATTGTAAGCTTATCGGCCTGTGTGAAACACTGTAATTACCTAAGTGTAGTTACAGGATGAGAGCTACGCTCGTGGTGTCCCGTCTTCCCAGCACTCTTTGTCATATAACGCTTTGAAACTACTGACGGTTTTGGCCTCCACCACCTTTTCACCTAACTTGTTCCAACCGTCTACCACTCTGTTTACAAAAGTGAATTTTTTTGTATTTCTCCGGCAGCTTTGTTTCATTAGTTTAAATCTATGACCTCTTGTTCTTGAAGTTCCGGGTCTCAGGAAATCATCCCTATCAATTTTATAGACTCCCGTTACTATTTTGTACGTAGTGATCGTATCGCCTCTTTTTCTTCTATCTTCTAGTTTTTGCATATTTAATGCTTCTAACCTCTCCTCGTAGCTCTTGTCCTTCAGTTCTGGGAGCCACTTAGTGGCATGTCTTTGCACCTTTTCCAGTTTGTTGATGTGCTTCTTAAGATATGGGCACCATACAATCGCTGCATATTCCAGCTTTGGTCTAACAAAAGTCGTGAACAATTTCTTTAGTATTTCTCCATCCATGTATTTAAAAGCAATTCTGAAGTTAGAAAGTGTAGCATAGGCTCCTCGCACAATGTTCTTAATGTGGTCCTCAGGTGACAGTTTTCTATCTAGAACCACTGTTATGAACAATAGTGGGCTTGCTATGGGGAACTGGTACTGTTAAGGGGTGAGGGTAAGTAGAATAGAGGTATCAAGATATGGGAGAATCAAAAGGCCCGGCCCCCAAAATAAAATATCCACAGTAATAAATACTTGCTTCTAAACCCGGTTAGTCTAGGAATAGATTATTGTACTCCCACACAGGAACAAGGGATACTCTGTTCAAACTTACTTATTTATTAACCCCTTAACACCCCCCATACACAATCACACCAATAACAATTTAATACTAACTTTACCACACAATCTTACGTTAAAAGCCTTGGTCCACATAAGCAGGATACAAGGTTTACACTGGAAACAAGCTAGGGTAAAGCTCTACTATAACACACTGGGGGTAGTCAGCTTAGGGTAGGGGACCACGTGTTACACTGGAACCCCCGTTAGCATAACAGGTGAGAAAAATACATAAGTACACTTCCTACACCCCAGGTATACTACTCTACACATATAACGATAGGTATGCCAGACATATACAAAAATGAGTAATGGAGTACTTAACCAACTAAGTCACAGAAATAAAGAATTAAGAGGAAGGAGGAGAGCACGTCCGAACAGCACAGGCAGTCAGCAGAGAAGAGCGTCTCCCAGCAGCATGCGTGTGGTGCCGGGAAGAGCCCAATTGATCATACAGCTATACACATTAAAACATCTTCCCCTTATGCCTCATATTGCTACTTTCCTCATTCTACGGGTAGTTAAACTTATAACAATGTTACTTAATCCACAACAAGTTTAAGAGTCTAAATGCTTTGTGAGCAACACGAATAGTCGTACTTCTGGCAGGGATGATTACAAACAGCTTCAGCTCTCTATGCGTGCCCTGCCATATTGTCGTTAATAAGCTCAATTTTGACCTCTGGTTTCCATCTAAAGAACCCAGAGTCGTAACACTCCTCCCCCCTTCAGAGAAAAAAAAATGTGACTACTAGAGGAGTAGTCATATTTTTTGTAAGAGTACACAGAGCATAAAAAGGGAATCCATGACATACAAGATAATCAATCAAAACAACAATTTCTCCGCAAAAAAAAACAAAGGAATTCTCTGAAAGAAAAAACATACACAAAACAAAAAAAAACAAAAGGAAGTAAATAAATTGGACACGGGATATTTAATGTCACAGGAGAACCTAAAAAAAAAATAACTAAAGCATGACATTTGGTATGGCTTCCTGCGGCTCAGATGAATGTTACTCAGGCAAGCGGGACAGAGCGTCGGCTATCACGTTGAGTCGGCCCGGTAGGTGGATAATAGATAGATTAAAGTCCTGTAGGTACAATGCCCACCTGAGGATGCGTTTATTTTTCTGCTTCATCTGATTCATGAAAACTAATGGGTTATGGTCCGTGTATACTTCTACTATATTACCTGTGAGGTACACTTCGAACTTTTTGCAAGTTAGCACTAGCGCCAACGCCTCTTTTTCTATCATCGAATAATTGCGCTGTGCCTTGTCAAATTTCACAGAGTAATAATATACTGGGTGTTCCACTTTATCATCCCCAGTTTGCAACAACACTGCACCAGCACCCGAGTCAGACGCGTCAACTTGAATTTTAAACGGACGGTCGAACCTTGGACTAGCAAGCACTGGGGCGGAAGCTAAAATCAATTTCAAGTTTTTAAATGCCTCTGCACAGTCTGATGACCACTTAAATTTAACGGCCTTCCGCAACAAATCTGTGAGAGTAGTGGCCACACTGGAAAAGTTCTGACAAAAGCGTCGGTAGTACGCACACATACCGATAAATCGTTGAATTTTCATTGGACTCAGGTCCTTTTTAGACCTGAGCACTGGATAGTCCAGAATAGCACTAATTTTGTCTTGTCGAGGTAACACTTTTCCTTGGCCCACTTCATAACCGAGGTACGTCACTGTGCCTTGGCCAAAATGACACTTTTTAGCATTTAAGGTTAGATTTGCATGTTTCAACACTGTGAACAACTGGCGTAACCTAGCTATGTGGTCAGCCCAATTAGTATCAAAGAGCACAATATCATCTAAATACGCCCGACAATTTGGCACATTAGCGAGCAAAGAGTTCATTAGCCTCTGGAACGTGGCAGGGGCATTACGCAAGCCGAATGGTAACACTTGATACTCAAACACACCCTCGGGTGTCACAAACGCCGTTAGTTGTTTAGCACGTTCAGTGAGAGGGATTTGATAGTACCCCCTCGAGAGATCGAACTTAGAGATCGAACTTAGATACATACGTGGCGTTCCCGATTTCGTCGATACAGTCCTCGAGACGTGGCAACGGATAGGCGTCCACTATGGTCGCCTTGTTGAGCTGCCGATAATCGGTGCATAATCGCCAGGAGCCATCTGGTTTGGGGACCAAAAGGCAGGGCGAGCACCAAGAGCCCTGGCTCGGCCTGATGAGGCCATGCTGGAGCAAGAAGTCGACCTCCTTATGGACGATGGCCTTCTTTTCCGGACTCATCCGATAGGGTTGAAGGCGAATGGGGGTGTAGTCCGTCAACTCGACATCATGGTAAATGGCATCAGTCTGGGTCGGGACCTCCCCGAACAGACTGGAGAATTCGTCAAGCAACGACTGCACCTCGTCACGTTGGGACATCTGCAAATGGGACAGTCCCTCCTCCACAGCATTCACAGAACTAGAATTATTGAGAATGAGATTAGTTGGGTCCCCAGAACAATCATCCGCTCCCTCACTGGAAATGGAAACATTGGTTAGTGCAATGGGCCTGGGGCCCTGGAACTTCTTCAGCCGATTCACGTGTACGAGCATTACCTGTTTACGCTTATCAGAGTGTCTCACTTTGTACGTGAGGTCCCCAGTCTTCTCTGTCACAATGTAGGGGCCCTCGTACTTGTGGGACATAGTGCTCCCCAGTCGAGGCTTTAGTACCAGGACAGGGTCACCGGGCTGAAATACCCGCAACTTAGCCTTGGCATTGTTCCGTTCTTTCATATTCTCTTGGGCCTTCCCAAGATACTTTAGTGCCGCAGCCTTCCCAGCAAACACAGAACGTTTGTGAACGTTTTTAAATGGTGCCACAAAGGTAGTTTTGTAACTTTTAAGATAAATACGTATATCTGACGTCCTTAAAACCATTAGATATAACTAAAAACATATATTCTTGAGACACAGGTTTCTAAGATTTATGTAAATTTTTAAAATAATAGTGAATGCTATGGAATTGTAATGTTTTCATGCTTTATATTTAAGAATATATAATTTTCAGTCAACATTTTTTTTTTTTTGTTTACTCTATGTAAACCTATCCAATTTACGTTCTTATAACATAAATATAACATTTATATGACGTCAATATAACGTTATTTACACGACATCATTACGTTATTATGATGTTATATTAACGTATAATTCCTGTATGAAAAGCAGAAAATAATTTTGAACTTTGTTTTAAACCTTGTAAAGTTACCATAAAACTTGGAATAAGATGGTAAGCATGCTTTACTTATGAAAATATAGAAACAAATCAACAAAAACATTTTAACATAAAAAACATATAGTACATAAACATAACATAAATTAACTGCATGCATGGGAATTAATTGGAACTCTGTAATATTGCATACATGAACCTTGAGGTACAAACCCAGTGTATATACCCATGCAGTTCTTTCCTAAATCTAAATTTTTCCAATTTTTACACTTTGTTTCGAGTTCTGTTTTGTGTTGTTACTTTTAATACCCTATTAATGTCCCCTTTGTTATGTCCATTCATCCTATTGTGCACCTCTACCATATGTCACTCCTAATTCATCGCCTTTCTAGAGAATGTAATTTAAGCTTTGACAATCTTTCTTCGTATGACAGGTTTCTAATTAGCACTTTCGCCCACTAATGACGAAGTATGGAGTCAAAATTTTAGCTGCTAAATGTCCACTAATGGAGTTTATATGCACTCGCTTTTGGCTTATATGCTTTTGGAGTTTATTTACATTTAAACCTGTAGAAAATTCTATTGCGAACACATTGATACCAAATTGATAAACCTAGGACGAGAATTGAGGTGACAATTAAAGTTGAAAAGAGTATTCACTCTCTGTATTAAAAGGCTCTCTAATGGAAGGCCAGGCACTGCATAGCACTCTCTTCTGGGTAACGCGGCCTGCTTTCATCACGTCAGCGGGTGGAGCGCACTGCTGTTTTTGACATTTTATGCATACACTCCCGTTGGGAATTCTATTGCGAACACATTGATACCAAAATGAAAGACCTAGGATGACAATTAAGGTGACCAAAGTGAAAAGAGTGTATACATTTTATCGCTCTTGTGCACTCCTGGGTAACACGCTCTCGCTTTCTCTGTTTGTTGCGGATGGTAAGCCGGGTTTTTTGAGTTTATATGCCTTTAGTCCTGTACAGAATTCTATTGCGAACACATTGATACCAAATTGAAAAACCTAGGACGAGAATTGAGGTAACAAAGTTGAAAAGAATATACACTTTTCAGTATTATCGCACTCTAATGTAATGAGCTCTTTCTGGTACCTGCCGCCTACCTTCATCTTGTCGGCGGGTGGAGCGCGATGCTGTTTTTTAAATTATATGCATATACTCCTGTTGGGAATTCTATTGCGAACACATTGATACCAAATTGAAAAACCTAGGACGAGAATTAAGGTGACAAGGTTCAAAAGACTATACACTTTTCAGTATTAGCGCCCACTACCTTGGAACATCCAAAACCACAGGAGATAGTGGAGGGCTAACTCGCCCAAAACGCAGAAGTGTTTTGGGGGATTAATTAACTTTATCCTACGCTGGACGCATTCTAGTGAATTTATATCCATTCTATAATACAGCGACCAAAAGTGAAGTGCATATATCTAAATGGAGCCATGCGAACAAGCTTAGATTCCACTTCAAATGCCTTGAAGTGAGCAAGAGTGAGTGAGAGTGAGTAGGAGTGAGTGAAAGTGAGTAAGAGAATGGGAGTTAGTAAGAGTGAGAGTAAGAGTGAGTATGAGAGTGAGTAAGTGTGAGTAAGAATGAGAAAGAGTGAGAGTGAGTAAGAGTGACAGTGTGAGAGAGTGAGTAAGAGTGTGACTGAGAGTGAGTGAGAGTAGGAGTGAGAATGAGTAAGAGTGAGTAGGAATGAGTAAGGGTGAGTAAGAGTGAGTATGAGGGAGTGAGTATGAGAGTGTGTGAGAGTACGAGTGGGTAAGAGTGACTGAGAGTAAGAGTAAGAGTGACTGAAGGTTAACAGAGAGTGTGTAAGAGAGAGTGAGTAAGAGTGAGTGAGATGAGTAAGTGAGTGAGAGTAAGAGTGACTGACAGTGAATAAGTGATTGAGAGTAAGAGTGAGTGAGAGTAAGAGTGACTGACAGTGAATAAGTGATTGAGAGTGAGTGAGAGTAAGAGTGAATAAGAGTAAGAGTATGAGAGTGGGTAGGAGTGAGTAGGAATGAGTAAGAGTGAGTGAGAGTAAGAGTGAGTAAGAGTGAGAGAGTAAGAGTGACTGCATGAGAGTAAGAGTGAGTGAGTGAGTAAGAGTGAGTGAGAGTAAGAGTGATTGAGAGTGGGTAAGAGTGAGTAAGAGTGAGTGAGAGTGATTGAGAGTGAGTAAGAGTGAGTGAGAGTGGGTAAGAGTGAGTAAGAGTGAGTGAGAGTGGGTAAGAGTGAGTAAGAGTGACTGAGAGTAAGAGTGAGTAAGAGTGACTTAGAGTAAGAGTGAGTAAGAGTAAGAGTAACTGAAGGTGAGTAAGAGTGACAGAGTGTGTAAGAGTGAGTGAGAGTGAGTAAGAGTAAGAGTAACTGAAGGTGAGTAAGAGTGACAGAGTGTGTAAGAGTGAGAGTGAGTAAGAGTGAGTGAGAGTGTGTAAGAGTGAGTAAGAGTGAGTGAGAGTGAGAGTAAGAGTGAGTAAGAGTGACTGACAGTGAGTAAGTGATTGAGAGTGAGTGAGAGTAAGAGTGATTAAGAGTGAATAAGAGATGAGAGTGGGTAAGAGTGAGTAAGAGTGAGTAGGAATGAGTGAGAGTGAGAGTAAGAGTGAGAGAGTAAGAGTGACTGAGAGTAAGAGTGAGTGAGTGAGTAAGAGTGATTGAGAGTGAGTGAGAGTAAGAGTGATTGAGAGTGAGTAAGAGTGATTAAGAGTAAGAGTGAGTAGGAGTGAGTGAGAGTGGGTAAGAGTGAGTAAGACTGAGTAAGAGTAAGAGTAACTGAAGGTGAGTAAGAGTGAATAAAAGTAAGAGTGAGTGAGAGTGAATAAAAGTAAGAGTGACTGAGAGTGAGTAGGAGTGAGTGAGAGTAAGAGTGACAGAGTGAGTAAGAGTGAGTGAGAGTAAGAGTATGAGAGTAAGAGTGATTGAGAGTGAGAGTAAGAGTGATTGAGTAGGAGTGATTGAGAGCAAGAGTGATTGAGAGTAGGAGTGATTGAGAGTAAGAGTGGGAGTAAGAGTAAGAGAGTAAGAGTGAGTAAGAGTGAGTAAGAGTAAGAGTGAGTAAGAGTGAGAGTAAGAGTAAGAGAGTAAGAGTGAGTAAGAGTAAAAATGAGAGTAGGAGTAATTGAGAGTAAGAGTGATTGAGAGTAAGAGTGATTGGGAGTAAGAGTGAGAGTGAGAGTAAGAGTGAGTAAGAGTAAGAATGAGAGTAAGAGTGATTGAGAGTAAGAGTGATTGGGAGTAAGAGTAAGAGTGAGAGTAAGAGTGAGTAAGAGTAAGAATGAGAGTAAGAGTGATTGAGAGTAAGAGTGAGAGTAAGAGTAAGAGAGTAAGAGTGAGTAAGAGTAAGAATGAGAGTAGGAGTAATTGAGAGTAAGAGTGATTGGGAGTAAGAGTGAGAGTAAGAGTGAGAGTGAGAGTAAGAGTGAGTAAGAGTAAGAATGAGAGTAAGAGTGATTGAGAGTAAGAGTGATTGGAGTAAGAGTGAGAGTAAGAGTAAGAGTGAGAGTAAGAGTGAGTAAGAGTAAGAATGAGAGTAAGAGTGATTGAGAGTAAGAGTGATTGGGAGAAGAGTGGAGTAAGAGTGATTGAGAGTAAGAGTAATTGAGAGTGAGAGAGAGTAAGAGTGATTGAGAGTGATAAGAGTAAGAGTGAGTATGAGAGTAAGAGTGAGAGAGTAAGGATGGGTAAGGGTGACAG
>WNGS01101649.1:6465-25885 GCA_020271785.1 Procambarus virginalis
GATGATAGGCTTTGGAGGTAAGGCACGTACTGAATGAACTTATCGGAAAGTACAGGGATTTCTACGTACCAGCTCAGAAGCTTGTGATTGATGAATCCCTTGTGCTTTTCAAAGGACGTCTTGCCTTCAAGCAGTATATTCCATCCAAACGCCCCGATTTGGATTGAAATTCTTTGTACTCTGTGACTGTGAAACAGGAATTGTGTTACATATGATAATGTATACGGGTACAAATGTAGACATTCCTGCTAATGACCAACATGGCTTCTCAGGTAGTGTTGTGAAGTCACTGCTTGCACCATATCTGAACAAGGCCACATATTATACACAGATAACTATTATACCAGTCCCTTGCTAACTAGGTTCTTGCTTGATAATAGAACTGGAGTGTGTGGCACAGTGAAGGCAAAACGAAGGGAAATGCCAGTGTTTCCAGGTGCTATGCAGGTTGGTGATTGCGAGCTCAGAAAAACAGGTGGAATACTTTCAGTGCGGTGGAAAGACAGGCGTGAAGTGAACATGTTGACCACCATTCATGCTGGAACAATGCTGGACAGTGGCAAGGTGAACAGACCACCAGAGAAATAATCTATAAGCCAGATTGTGTCTTGGACTATAACATCAACATGCGTTTGGTGGATAAATGTGATATGATGGTGGGGGCAGTGGAGTGTGTACGGAAAACAGTGAAGTGGACCAAGAAAATGTTTTTCCACCTCGTTGACGTAACAATGCTGAACAGTTACAATATGTATCTTGTCAAAACAGGTGGTAAACGTAATTTCCGTGCATTCAATTTTACTGTATAACACAATTACTACAGAAGTTTGGCAAAGTAATTCCTGGTGTACAGAGGCCCATTCTGAACCCGGTATTGCACCATGCTCCAACACCCAGGCTCGCTTACAGGGATGCCTTTTTGACACACAATCTCAGGTTTTTACCACCAACTGGAAAGCGTGCAGTAGGCCAGCGTGCGTGTGTAGTATGCTGGTCAACAACCAAGAGGGAACAGAAAAGAAAAATGGTGATGACTTGGTGCCAAGCGTGTCAGGTCCCTCTGTGCCATGTCCGATGTTTCAACGAGTATCACAGTCTTGATGACTTCTAAATGTCCAAGACTGGTGCCAAAACATGTAAATACAGAATAGTGAGTGTATATAGTGGAAATAAATCATAAGAATTGTATATTTTATTGTGAAATAAGACATTTTTGTGCAAATACTTGTGACACTATATGTGGATACAATATACATTGACAACAGTTTTATGTTTATAAATCATTTTGTGAGAACATATTGAACCACACCAGTGAAAAAAATGGGTGTAAAATACTCCATATATACTGTAAATAATAACGCGAAAATAAATTCGCGGCAACTCGCGCTCCTCCTCCGTCGCGCCTGACTCACCCCAAGCGCACAGCGGTCCAGCGAAGATCAGGCGTGACGTCATCGATGATCTTCTCGGGTCATTTACGTCCATGGTAAGTGTAATTAAATTTTTTTATTATTTTTCCCGTGCTCAGGGAACACAAATAAAGACATTAAAAAGAAGAAAAAAAATTTTGAATTTTTTTGTTGTTGCGCATGTGGGTGTTAATTCCATTTGGACCCCTAGCGGTTTGAAGGTTAAGTACTTGTTATCTTCAACTTCTAAAGATACACTCCATTTTTCGTTAACATTTGTATAAACTGGTATTACTGAATACAAAAATCCATGATTAGGTGGATTATTATTGGTGGTAACTATGGGAAAATAAACTACTAATATAAACCTGTTATCAGTATAATATACTGACACCTGGCAGAGTTTATATAAATTGACATTAAATCATCAATTGATGAATCATTAAAGATCAAATTTTTTCGATTTCGAATCTGAATTAAGCCCTTTCCAAATGGTAAACGATTGAAAATATATCTTGAGAGTATTCCTGTAGAATACATTAAATCTAATTCTATTTTTCTGTGTTCAATGTCTGATATAATTGTATTTATGGTACTATGTATAAAACTGATATATACACACAATTCTCTACGATTTAATTGTGGTTTGTTAATTGAATTTAACATTTCAATTGTTTCCTGGAAAAAATAATTTGTTCAGAAATAATTTCTTCATGTGGATATTTCCATACAAAATGATCATTGGATATTATTGTATTGGAATTTTTTAAAAATTTATATTTTTTTATAAGTTCTTGTTGTTGATTAATAATTTGAATAAGTTTATAATTCCATTAAATGTATCAAAAGACATTTTTGCTTACAACTATTCAAAAGAGTTAAAAGTTGATTGAAAATGTTTTCATAATTTCTAAAGTTGAAGCTATAGAACAATCTTTCCTGTGAATCTACTAACAGTGTTTTATAATGGCGGGCAAAAACAATACCAGGTTTGATAATAACCTCAAGTTCATTGCTATCCACACTCCCTGACGCTATTAAAATTATTATGAATGATAACATTTTTTTAAACACAATTTTAATTTTTTTTTACATAAAAAAATAGATATGAATTTTAACTGGCATAAAAAACCATCAAATGTTTTTGTAGCCTCTCCACCTAGTTCACAAATCGTATTTCAGTATAAAGACGAAGAAGATGTCCATAAAACATGTACACTTTCAATTAAAGAAGCACTCAACACTCCTGGAGGGGATGTAATTATAACTTGGGCCAATTGTAAATATATTAGTGACCTATTCAGCTAAAATTAAAATCATTAACTTCTTTGGAATCAACTTTTACAGAGCACCGACTAAAGGAAGAAGATACACGTATTGTGGGATATCTTCCAGTGGTACTTCTAGATATATCTACAAGAGAAAATAGTCTTATTCTAGATCCCCGTAGATTAACTAATTGGTTTATTCAAATCGTAAGTCGAGTGATCCCCATTGAAACTATCCTTCCACCAGAATTAGTCAGGGAAGTTAACATGACGTTTTATATACGTGATACTAAAATTTTTCTTCCTAGACATGGTGTGATGACTAACATTCCAGATCTTATATTTTCCGCTCTCAATACACTGGAAACTGAAAATATATGGGAATTAGGCGATAATGGAGAAAAATTAAGCCATAAATTGCTATCAATATCATGTATATTTAAACTCTTGATTCCCAAATTACAAAGTATATTTATTTCTTCACACAGAAAAAGAAATATTTCTGGTAAGATAAAAAGCGGAAAATTTAAAATGTCTCCTGAATTCCAAAAAATACTCCATGAAAATAATTTATTAAATAAAATTGAAAAGTGGTCAGAAAATTCTCTTAAATTTATATCTGACAAACTTCGTGAATATTCCGTATTTTTTCTAAATAAACTGGGCGATGTAAATAATACAAATATATGGGCAGTAAAAGAATTTATAAATGTTGCTCAAAAATCCAAAACCATCCCAATCTATTTTAATGAAAATATTACTTTCCGCATTATGATTCATGCCATTGGTGAAATATTTCATTCTCTCTTTACATATCTTAAGCACATATTGGATTCCTTACCAGAGCCTGTGCTCCTGTTGGGTGATTTCTACTGTCAGCATACTCTATGGGGTGATGTTCAGACGAACACCCGTTGTTACCTTCTCGAACCATTTGTTCTCTCTCTTTTTCCCTGTTTCTGATGAATTTTGGTGAACCCACTCATGTGGACTCCTGCACTCGCACCCTTTCATGTCTTGATCTTTCTCTCTGTTCGTTGTCTCTTTATTTGATTTCACGTGGCAGGTTCTTGATGACCTACATAACAGTGACCATTTCCCCATCCTTGCTACCTTTTTCTCTTTTCACCCTCGCCTCCCCTCTCCTTCCCTAGGTGGCAGTTTGCCAAGGCTGACTGGAACCTATTCCCCCTATGTGCTATTCTCTCCGACTTCTCTGCTCTGCCTCTTCCTCGAGCCCTCCTCCTTTTTCATGACGCCGTATGTATCGCTCTACCTCCCGGGGCATGCGGAGGTGCGTTACCTGGTGTAATGCAGACTGTGCTCGGGTTTTGCTGCCTGGAAGCAACAACGACGTTGGCAGACAGCGATTCTTTTTTTTTTTTTGAAGACAAGTGCGGTTGCCCGTAGGACCATCCGTACAGCTAAACATGAGAGTTGGAAATCTTATGTCTCCACCATTACACCTGATACTCCTCTGCTGCATATCTGGAAGAAAATCTGGAATATAGCAGGGTAAGTTTGTTCCTGATGTCCCACCGGTCTTTCACCTGTATGTTACTCTTGTGGCAGATCTGGTGACAGTTGCGACCAAACTAGGTTCCCATTTTTCGACTGTTAGCTCCGGTTCTCATCTTTCTCAATCCTTCCCCACTTCGTAAGCCCATTCTTGAATCTCATCCCTTAGAATTCCGCACTCATCTCCGACTTCCCTATAACGATCCCTTCTCTCTCCAAACTCTGCGGTTCTACGGCAGCAGGCTCACATGACATTTATATGTGATGCTTCGCCATCCCCTCCATGCGCGTTGTTACATCCCTTGACCTCTGGGTATGGTTCCTTTGTTGCAGTGGTTAGAAAATATATGATAAAAGGGCCTTGCCTACTTAAGTGTCTAGGGTAAATAATGTCACTGCTTATTTAACAAAGCAATATACTTAAAGTAAAGATAACAAAGAACATACAAATATATAAATGGAAATACAGGCAGCCAGAAATATTAATGCATCAGAATACAACACAATATTATTATACAAGCACTGATCAATATATTAAAACTTAAATGGATAGATGGGTATGAACATAATGGTCTAACCAGGAAATCAACTATGTTACTAAACAATAACTAGGACCACATACTTAACTCCCAACACGTCCACGCCAGCCAGTTCCACCCACGCGACTGCGTTGCTCGAGCATGCACGGCGTGGCGTCTACAAGTTACCAGCTAAAAAGCCCACATGAAACCTCTAGATACTCTGCTATCAGAGAGTAACACTAAAGAACATAATTATAACTAACTTATATGCCTATAGCACTGCTAAGGTGTAAATAAGAAATTAAGTACAATCAATAAACAGGAATAATTATAAGGGTGAATCAGTGACGCTAGCTTGATACACTGCACGCATACTGGAACATCCCAAATATGGTCATCCCCCCCATGAGACGCCACAGTCTCCCCCCCCCCAACAGGACTGAACATGCAATAGCATTAACAAATATTCAATACAGGAACACTACAGCATGCTACATTTAAATCAAACCATATATATACTGGAACATAGCTTTATACAATGTTTTATTTAAATAACTGATGAAAGAAAAATAATGAACATACATATTTATCATGATGAATGTTAGAATCAAATATATGGATTCGTAACATCACCCCCCCTGTCCTTAAAGAAAAAATTAAATTAACTGAAGGTTAATTTCATTTTTTTGACTACATACGGGTATAGCATTGAGTACTCCAACAACACACAATCGATGTATAAAACAATCAATCAAACGAAGTATATGAAATAACCAAAAGGTAAAGGAATCCTCATGTATAGAACAATTCACATTAGGGCACTACAATGGGGAATCCCCTGGATAAGGCATCAGCAATTACATTTCTCCTTCCAGGGGTATGTATAATTACTATGTTGAACTCTTGTAAAATCAAAGACCACCTAAGAATTCTTTGGTTCTTACATTTCATGGAGTTAATGATTGTCAGGTGATTATGATCTGTGTATATTACAACTTGATTACCTGACAGGTATGTTTCAAACTTCTTAACTGCCAAAATCAAACCAAGAGCTTCTTTCTGTACCACAAAATAATTAGTTTGTGCCTTATCAAATTTACGAGAAAAATAGTATACAGGGTGCTCTAAATCATTTGGTCCTACCTGGAAAAGAACCGCACCTGCTCCTAGATCTGAAGCGTCTATGTGCATTATAAATGGCTTATCAAATTGTGGACTGGCTAATACAGGTGACGTTGAGAGAATTCCTTTCAACTTCTGAAAAGAGTTCTGACACTCCTATGTCCACTTGAACTTTACCTGCTTTCTAAGAAGATTAGTTATAGGTGCAGCCACAATGGAAAAATTCTTACAATATCTTCTATAATATGCACACATCCCAATAAACCTCTGCACAGATTTCTTGCTTGTTAGTACTGGGTAATCCACGATTGCTTGGATCTTGTCTTGCAACGGGACTATCCTACCTTGTCCGACCACATGTCCCAAGTAAATTATTGATCCCTTATCCCAGCTACATTTATTTACATTTACAGTTAGATTAACATGTAGTAACACTGCAAACAATTGTTTCAAACTAGAAATATGGTCTTCCCAACACTTACTAAAAATCACAATGTTATCTAAGTATGCTCTACAATCTGGCACATTTTTTAGCAAAGAATATCAACTTTTGAAAGGTTGCTGGGGCATTTCTTAGTCCAAATGGCATCACATTAAATTCAAATACTCCATCAGGGGTGATAAAAGCTGTCACTTCCCTAGCAAAGTTAGTAAGTGGTATCTGGTGATACACCTTAGATATGTCTAGTTTTGATACATATTTAGCATGACCAATACAGTTTTCTAGCAAAGGTAGTGGGTATACATCGACTACAGTTACCTTGTTTAACTTCCTATAGTCCACTACTAACCGCCATTTTCCATCTGATTTTGGTACCACTGAACACGGTGAACTCCAAGTGCTCTGATTGGGGCGAATGAAACCATGGTGAAGAAGATAATCAACTTCCTCCTGGATGATACGTCGTTTCTCGAGGGTCACTCGATAAGGATGTAGCCGAATTGGAGTTACCTCTGTCAGTTGAACATCATGAGTAATGAGATGTGTCTGAATGGGGACATCCCCAAACAAGTTGGAGAACGTCTTCAAAAGGTCCTGGAACTCTGCTCTCTGCTCATCCTGCAAATGACACAACAATTCTGCCCCAGAACTGGAATTTGATAAAAGAGGATTACCATCTTTCCCTACAACAATTGTCCCCTCAGGGATTACCTCTTCATTAACACAACAAGCCACAATACTGGGCCCACAATAAGCCTTCAAACAATTCACATGCACAATCATCGACTGACGGGTCTGTTTGGGGTTACAGACTTTATAGGTAAGTTCACCGAGACGTTTTACCACTCGATAAGGTCCTCCAAACTTGTGTGACCGAAGTTCCCATACGAGGCTTCAAGACCATTAATAAATCTCCCGATTCAAAAACTCTGAGTTTGGCCTTTAGCCGCTTATCATGCTGCTCCTTCATTACCTGTTGTGCCTCGCCCAGATGTCGTAACGCCAAGTCCTTCGTTCGAGACAGCTTGCTCTTCACATCCTTCAGGTAACGATCACTCTGCCTAGCTGTTACATCTCCCAACATTTTCTCCTGCAGCATTTTCAAGTGTCCTCTTGAAAATGATTAAAACACGAGATTAAATGGGGAGCAGCCTAGGGCAGTGTGCAACCTGTCCCTGGCGGCAAATAGTACAAATGGTAAATTGTCATCCCAATGTCTGGGAGAATCTTCCCCAGTTGTTTTTAACATCTGTTTCAGGGTTTGATGAAACTGCTCGATCCCCCTTTGACTCTGAGGATGGTAAGGACTAGAGAAGTTATGTTGAATTCCAAAAGAATTACAAAAAGTTTTAAAAGTTGTGGAACAAAAATTGCTCTCATTATCAGTTTGAATGATATAGGACATACCAAATAATGAAAAAAAAAACCGTTCCAAGTGCTTTAAGAGTGTAGAAGCCCTAATGTTACGCAAGGCATATGCTTCAGGGACCCTGGTGGTCATACATAGGATAGTAAACATAAACATATTTCCTGATTAAGTTCGGGGTAAGGGGCCGACACAATCCAACACCTCTTGTGTAAAAGGCTCTTCTGGCACTACAATAGGGTGTAAGGGTGCTCGTGGAACAGTCTGGTTAGGTTTACTAACAGCTTGACATACAACACAATTGTGATAATATCTGACCACATTCCTTTTGAGTTTTGGCCAATAGAATAAACTTACATATTTTATGATACATATTGGAAATCGCTTGGTGACCTCCAATAAGGTCATCATGGGCAGCTTGCAGTACCTGCTCCCTATACTCCTTGGGTACGACGAGCTGGGTCCTAGACTCACAATCATCTGATAAGGGAGTTCCTGGTGGTCTCCATCGTCTCATCAAACGTCGATCATTAAAGTAGTAGCCCGTGCTCTCACCCAAGGTATTAATAGTGTCAACTGCTTCTGCATAATATTCAGCTAGACTGGGATAAGTACTCTGTAACTAACTCAAGGTCTGGGACTCAACAGCTGGAGCGAGCGGGCAAGGACTGCACTGGTACCTGGGCCACCTCTTCCAGACCATTCTCTGGGTCAGAATAAATTAGGTCTTTGGCACCAGCCTCACTCTCGACATCCGCGTGAGCTAAGAATGTATCCTCAAGGTCCACCTCTACCTCCCTGTCAGAAGGGGTCCTGGCCTCGAAAACATCCACCTTAGAAGTCACAGGATTTACCTCACCCTGCTTACGCATGGATATGGTCACAACACAGGCTGGATAGATGACACCATCATCCGCATCCAGTTGAGCCAGCACACAACTAGGGTTAGTAAACATGATAGAGCACTCTGTCCCACTAACGTGACACTTATCAAAATCATTACCCACAATAGCATAAACCCCAGGGATGGCAATTGCTCACTATTTGCTACAGTGCCCCAACCTGGTGTAATATTTGACTTCAGGTGAATTTTAACTAATGGTTCGTGCTGGACATGACCTCCAAATCCCTGTAATAATAATACTTCACCAGTGTCTTCTGTGCTAACATCAGCAAGAACATGGTGAGAAATTAGAGATTGGGAAGCACCAGTGTCCCTCAATAACTGCACTGGCTTCCAGCTTCCACTGGTACAAAGTAAGGTACCCGAATATAGGTACGGTTTAAAGTTAGTCATCCAATTGGGCATGACTGGAACAGCATTAGAATTAATTGCTTGCAGCCCACGTCTCATAATCAGACCGGTAGATCTCAACTCAGGCTGCAAGGAATAACAGGAATTAATCACATGACCTCTTCTTCTACAATGCGTGCAATATCTGCCAGTGGTTGAAACAGCCGAACCAACTGCAGGTTTAGACACTACATTTTCTTATTTTACTAGTAACAAACTGCGTGCTCTTAAGAGTAGTGTCTTCCCGTCAACCCTTCCTCCGAATAGACAGTACATTTTAATACTAAATGTAATACGAACATTCCTGACTGTCTGCATAGTACATAAATACACTTACTGGTGCTGTAACATTTACCTCCCCATATATTCTCCTAATTTTGGGTTAATACACTCAAACTTTTTTAGGTTGAAGTTTTGAAGGTCAATTCTGGTTTCTGGTTTCTGGTTTCAAGACCCTAGAGCAGGCAAGCAGGGGGTTGAAGACAGGGGCGTGGATGCAGAAATCTTGAGCGAGGAACTGGAGACGAGGTGAAGAGGAGAGATGAAAGATCGGTGGCCCAACCACCGTGGGTAAGAATTGCAGCTGATGCTGCGGTTTGGTGGTAGAGTGGAGTTCTCATGGGTGCTCGCAGATGTGTCTTGTAGGAGGCAGGGCTTCTCGTCGCGGTGTTCTTTTCAGCTTTTCGTTGGTCTTCTACTGATTCCTTGATTTACTCGGGCGCAGATCGTCGGTGTTTTTCTTCTTCCCAGGCTTCCTGGTCTGTTTGTTGGTTTTGCTCCGAGTTGATACAGTGACGTTATCGTTGGAGGTAGCTTCCAGCCGGAAATCTTCAGTTGTGTAGGGGTGTTTCAGTGGAGGAGGTGGTGTTCCCACCGAGACTTCCTCATCTGATGAGTCAGTTGACTCAGAAGTAGATGCAGTGAATCTTGAGGGTCGAGTTCTTGGCTGTTGAGGCATGATGGAAGTTGCAGCTGATTTAGGACGTTGAGAGGGTTCGCACACGAGAGGTTGAACTGTAGTAGTAGTCGATAGAGGAGGCGTCGGCGTCTGGGTGGCTTGTGATGAAGTTGCTGGAGGAGCAGGCTTTGCTGTTGATAGTAGATCCGTGAGCACGGCGGCGTTCACGGTGATGTCAGGAACCGAGACTGTGTCTTGAGAATTTGAAGTGGTGTTGGTGAACACTTCTTCTGAAACTATGAAAGCTGGAAGACCATTTGCTTTGTATAGAATATTTAATATTCTTACATATTCCTGGGGGTTATTGCAAGCTATCATGCTGGCCGTCGATGTTAATGCTTGAACTGTGCTGTTCAGTGGTTGGTCGGTGTGGGCCGGGAGTGATGTTTGGCTCGACGAATCGCTGGTTGGCGTTTGGGAGCTGGCTCCCCATTGGCTGGTAGTAGCAGTAGGACGTCCTCCCGGCAGCTCCGAGAAAATGGCGGCTTGGGCGTTGAAACCTGAAGTAGAGGTGGTCGCTGATTGGCTAGTTGCTTCCGAGGTACTGGCTCCTGTTGAAGATGTGGATTTCTCCATGTTTTTAATGACGTCTTGTCTATGAGGACAACGTATGGAGATTGCCGAATGGTCACCTTTGCACAGCAAACAGCATAATGTTTCAGACTTGCAGATGGAGTAATGGTGGTCAGCTGAGCAGAGGCTACACTTCTGAATATGCTGGGTACATTTGCTGGTGGAGTGGGTGTACTCGTAGCAACGGAGCCACTGGTTGACGATGTGAAAACGTTCCATCTTCACACGGAATGACGGTATGTGAATACCAAAGCTGTAAACACCATTTCTGGTAGCCATAGTAGCCACAGCTACTGTATCAAAGGTCAGCTTCAGGGAGCGATTTCTGTTGAAGAAGTGAGCTTCGTGAAGCCCTAAGTCCGGGTTTGATTCCTTGAAGTCGTGCATGAACGCTCTGTCATCAGCTTTATCTCGTTCCACGATCCATTGGCAGAGATCATGAATAACGACAGAGTGTTCAGCCAGGTACTGGCGGGGGAAGTTGAGACGAAGGTGTTGGTTGGAGAAATTGATGCTGAAAAACAGAACTTTGTCGACTTCCTCCTCACTATAAAAGAAGAAGAGGATGTCCGTGCCTTCCTGTTTGATGTCGTTGGGTGTCACTCCTGCAATGTCTTTAAAAAGCTTCAGGAGAGATGTCTTGGAGAATGGTTGCTCGTTAAGGGGCGTACCCCGAATCTTGTAGCATCTGTGACGCATGATGAGCTTCCTGGTGGCCAATGGGTCTCTCTCAAAGACTACACGTCACTGGACATGGCCTCCCGTCTCTACCCGGCATAAAATACCAAGCTAGGAGTGGGGTCTGACCATCTAGAGTGACGAAAGTCTTCTGCTAATTATTTACCCACCTGGCAGTGCTAGGTGCGAGAGAGAAGAGCTGGAGCAACGAGAAAACCCCACCTCCATTGCAACCGTCCGGCCGTGACGGTTGCAAGTTGCTGAGTCTGTGACCTCTGTGATCAGGTCAGTTCTATGCACACAAGTTTTAAGTATAAAGAATTTTTTTTTTCAGTTTTATTAAACAATAGAGATTTTATACAAAATTAGGAAATATCATGAGTTACTGTATAATTTATTGAAATACTTTAGTTTTGTTTTATTAGTTTTATAAAACTGTAATATCAATATAGCTATAGGTGAAGTACTAATTGTAATTAAGCAATAATTCTTATTTACATGCTTGTCGGCCTACACTCCTAAGGTTAGGTTAGGTCGTGGTTTTCTATACAGCTTTTCAGATAAACTCTAATCACAATATTTTGGTGTGATGTTGGCAATTAAGTGTATTTATGAACTATGCCAATAGTCAGGATTGTACATATTACATTTAGTATTAAAACGTATAGTCTATTCGGAGGATGGGCTGCTTTCTGTATCCTTCCTCCTACCACTGTAACCGGCAGTAGGAAACCAACCCGTCCTCTTAAAAATAACGTCACTTTTGGCTCGTATGCGCGCTATGGCCAAATTTAGACGTAATTTGAAATGAAATTGATTCACAAAAGTGACGTTCTGTTCCGTTTTCTATTTGAGTCGTCCGGCGTACGCGCATAGGTTATGAGAGGACACTTTAAATTAACGTTTTTCATAACGTTTTGAAACTTTATGAGAATTTCCTGCCCACCTAACCTATCAGAGGACCCTTAACGTACTGTTGTTGAAAAAAAAAATCCCAAATTTATTTTCATTTTTTTTTTCATTTTCAAATTACGTCCAAATTCGGCCATACTCGCAAACGGCCAAAAGCGACGTCCCAGCAAACAATTTTAGGTTGCCACAACGTATCTGGAAAGTGTTGGAAAGTATTGGCAACGTTTGTTTGCACGCATTAGAAGCGTAATTTTGTGTGGGTGTAAATAAGATTCTGAAACGTATTGCACGAAACGTTGGCTAAAAAAAATTTGAAACCTTGTGGCAACCTTAAATGTTTCATAATCGTAGTTTTTTATTGCTGTTATTTATATAAATGTAAAAATGTAAAAGTATATTTCTACATTTAGTAAAATAAAACAGGGTCGTAATAAAGGATAATTCATCATTTTTACTCATATTCTTAAGAAGAGGTCGAGGAGGAAGAATTCCAGGTAAGCGGATGAGGTCGAGTAGGTCGAGGTCGTGGTGTAGTAGCCTGGTGTAGTGGCGTGGTGTAGTAGCGTAGTGTAGTAGCGTGTAGTGGCGTGGTGTAGTAGCGTAGTGTAGAAGCTTGGTTTAGTAGCGTGTAGTAGCCTGGTGTAGTAGCCTGGTGTAGTAGCGTGGGGTAGTGGCCTGGTGTAGTGGCCTGGTGTAGTAGCGTGGTGTAGTAGCCTGGTGTAGTAGCCGGGTGTAGTAGCGTGGTGTAGTGGCCTGGTGTAGTGGCCTGGTGTAGTGGCATGGTGTAGTGGCCTGGTGTAGTGGTCTGGTGTAGTGGTGTACTAGTAGTGGTGTGGTAGTAGTGGTGTGGTAGTAGTGGTGTGGTAGTAGAGGTGTACTAGTAGTGGTGTGGTAGTAGTGGTGTGGTAGTAGTGGTGTGGTAGTAGTGGTGTTGTAGTAGTGGTGTACTAGTAGTGGTGTGGTAGTACTGGTGTGGTAGTAGTGGTGTACTAGTAGTAGTGTGGTAGTAGTGGTGTGGTAGTAGTGGTGTACTAGTAGTGGTGTGGTAGTAGCGGTGTGGTAGTAGTGGTGTACTAGTAGTGGTGTGGTAGTAGAGGTGTACTAGTAGTGTTTTGGTAGTAGTGGTGTACTAGTAGTGGTGTGGTAGTAGTGGTGTACTAGTAGTGGTGTGGTAGTAGTGGTGTGGTAGTAGTGGTGTACTAGTAGTGGTGTGGTAGTAGTGGTGTGGTAGTAGAGGTGTACTAGTAGTGGTGTGGTAATAGTGGAGTGGTAGTAGTGGTGTGGTAGTATTGGTGTGGTAGTAGTGGTGTGGTAGTAGTGGTGTACTAGTAGTGGTGTGGTAATAGTGGTGTACTAATAGTGGTGTGGTAGTAGTGGTGTGGTAGTAGTGGTGTACTAGTAGTGGTGTGGTAATAGTGGTGTACTAGTAGTGGTGTGGTAGTAGTGGTGTGGTAATAGTGGTGTACNCTAAATTCTATTTTGACAGGTTCTCTTACATTGAAGATGTTAGAAAATCATTGCTTATATATAAGTTTGATAAGACTTTGTTGGATTTGATGTTAGCCACATGGATGAAATAATTAAGGAACATCCCATTTCCCATAATCGATTCATATACCTATTGTGATTCTCTTCAATGGAACATCAGTAAAAGAGCTTTGGGAAATACAAAACTCGCCTGAAGATATTCTAAAGACCACCACCATAGAGAGTCATTGGATTTGGATAAATTCAAAACTATTGTCAGTTTGTTTAATAACCCAAAAACCGAGAGGGTACGTTGACAGTTATTACTGGTTTAATGGCCTCAGAAAATCGTCTCGACTTTTGCAACTTACTCACACACATTGTGGAGAAAAATAAAATAAAACCATCTTGATTTTGCCTAGATGTGTACAATTAAAACAAATAAAATGTCGATCATAATTCAGACTGAAATCCAAATCTGAAGTGAAACTTATTTAGATTATAAAGACTATATTCTTCACTTTGATACTATTTTTTATCGACGATGCTCATTTGTTTTATCCAAAAATTTAACTGAATTTGTTCATGTATGTCAAGGTTGTGGAATCGATGTGATAATTGCGGGACTGAGTGTATCACCATTTAGAAATGATACATTTAAAGGTCTTGTTTTTTTAATGTCTCAGGCTAATAAAATAGAATTACAAACATCATCCTGTACTCTTTGTAATTATCGTACAGCCAAGATATCATTTCGGTTTAATTGGCGTAAACCAAATAATTTTGTGGGTGATCATCGTAAGTATTTAAGTGTGTGTTCTCCTTGTATGATTGAATTAGCTCCATACTTTCTATGTCTTGGAAAAGTAATTTTGACAAAAGTTATTTGGATAAAATGTGTGGTACTATTTTATAATTATTTATATATGTTTCTAATATATATATAAAGGATTACAGTTTGAAATTGTTATTATCAAATGACACATCCCAACATTAAAGAATTTATAACCGGGTTAAAACAGATGGACATATATATATATATATATATATATATATATATATATATATATATATATATATATATATATATATATATGCAAACAAGCCTGAATGGTCCCCAGGACTAGATACAACTGAAAACTCACACCCCAGAAGTGACTCGAACCCATACTCCCAGGAGCAACGTAACTGGTATGTACAGGGACACCTTAAACCACTTGACCATCACGACCGGACATAAGGAAGTGATAGCCGAGGCTATATGAACCACTTCCCCGCCGGCACTCGGATGGTAATCTTGGGCATAGCATTTTATCAAATCACCTTATTTTTGGGGCAACACGTGAGGAACACAAATGCAAACAAGCCTGAATGGTCCCCAGGACTAGATACAACTGAAAACTCACACCCCAGAAGTGACTCGAACCAATACTCCCAGGAGCAACGCAACTGGTATGTACAGGGACGCCTTAAACCACTTGACCATCACGACCGGACATAAGGAAGTGATAGCCGAGGCTATATGAACCACTTCCCCGCCGGCACTCGGATGGTAATCTTGGGCATAGCATTTATCAAATCACCTCATTTTTTGGGGCAACACGTGAGGAACACAAATGCAAACAAGCCTGAATGGTCCCCAGGACTAGATACAACTGAAAACTCACACCCCAGAAGTGACTCGAACCCATACTCCCAGAGCAACGCAACTGGTATATTTGTGTTCCTCACATGCCAGTCGTTCGTCATGTCTCAAACAAGAGCTTTTGGTGTGGATCAACTTTAATGTGGCGATTCATCAAATCACAAGCATGCACCTTTTCTATAGATGGTTGATCTATAATAAATTCCACATCAGTCTTTAATTTTGACTTGGCTTGAGACATCAGAGGTTGGAAAGGGGTTCGAGTTCATAGCAAGTGTGCATTTGTAAAGGTTTGCCACCATTCTCTAGTGTGTAAGCCAAATCGACTCGATGAGGATCTTTGGTGTTATGGCCAATTTTCACACAGGCATTACTATTCAAATTTGTTTCACGAAACAAGCCAACCAATGTAGGAATTAAAGCCTCAACGTAACCACTGAAATAGTCACATGAGCAACCATATCCTTCTACATATTTATTAATTTCATTGTATTTTTTTTCATTTAATGCGTCGTACACGCAAGGTGCCTTGGTATCAGATGGAACATTTGTTCTATAAAAAGCGTTACTAGTAGTTGTGGTGGTCGTAGTGGTGGTGGTGGTGGTGGTGATGTCTAGAGAGGAAGAATTATTATAAAGGTGAACATGGATACAAGAAGGTTCCATTCCTTCTATGTTCGGTACTGTTTCAGGAACAGAACATTCTACACATATGCCTTCTTTGACTGTATTAAATTTAGATATGTCTACAATATTCAGATCATGAATCCATCCAACTTTTTTGCATCCATTATCTATAGTAAGTTTGGACGGGATTGATCACAATGTTTTCCACTAAATAATCCATGAGTTGTACATTCACATGTGAAATTGTAATCTTGCCATATTAATTTACCTAATGTGGTTGAACATACTGGAACTGTAGGTATTTTTGGGGGATTAGTAGGAGATATTTCAAACCAATATCCATCCTGCCAGGAGACACTAGCTGGCAATATTTCATTACCTTCTTTAGAATATAAAGGATAAGGTAAAAATATACAACACTGATTTAGTTTTATACCTTCCCACACTTTACAGGCTTGATGATGATTGTCATCCTGATGATGTCCATATGTTGATAAAATTAATAATGGATTATTATCTAATGCATCATCATCGCTTTCAGCCTGATCAATATACCATTCTAATGATGATATATATTTTTTCCTTGTTATACCATAGTGAAATAACTTTCTTTTTCTTTGTATCGCCTCACCTCCTATAATTATCGTACATATAAATAAGTAAATTATTATAAGAAAATAAATAATAGTTATCATTTTTATTTATTTCCTTTCATTGTCATATAATGTTCACTTGGTGAAAAATCATAAATAGAATTCTCATTCATATATATAGTGGCTGAAGGCAGAGGATGGAAAGAAGGTGAAGAAGAAAAAGAGAAGAAAAAGAAGAAGGAGGAGGAAAGGAGGAAGAGGAGGAGGGGAGAGGGTGGAGGAGGATAGGGGGGAAGATTAGGGGGTAATGAAAAGGATGACATTATTAATGGCGTTGATTCTGGTGGTGTATTACTACTAGTTGTTAAAGTCATAGTGTTAACTGGAGTTGTAGAAGAAGTAGTAGTAGTAGCATTACAATAGTGTTTATAACAATAATGACATAAACAAATGGTTATAATAATATATATAATTAATATGGATATAATGCATATATGTAAAATATAAAATATTGATTTATTATTGACAAATAATATAAATCAACCAAATGAACTGGACTATTGGGATTATTATTGTTCTCAATGATTTTTTTCAGGAAATTAGTAGATTGATGTGTATTTATTAGTATCTTATTTAGAGGTGAAAATACCATATTATAATTATAAAACAATCTTATTCCATCAGATGATGTTTCTGAAAAATTTGAAAAGGCATAACATGCCCTATTCAATTCTAATAAACTAACACCTGGATATAATATATGTTGTTGATATAAGCGATGACTAATATTATCACCACATAATATGTTTAATTTTACGATATTATTAATAGAATAAATCCAAATTCCAGGTACAATAGGTATAAATATAGGATTTAATTTTTGTGTTAATTTATAATTACATAATTGTAAAATACTCTCATCAGATTGATTAAAAGCGGCACTAATACAATTGTGAGATTTGTGTGAATTTAAATTAAAATATGGAAAACTAATGATGACTAAGGTACTATTAATAACATCAATGTTTTCCTTTGTCATTACCATATACCAATATTCACTTTCAATTTGTAATACAATTAACCCTCAAACCGCGCATATCATATATAAATGATATCAGTGACAAAACCGAAACCGCGCTCATCATTTATAAATGATATCGTGTCTAGCGCTATAATTCAAATGGCCCGCGTGGGATAGGGGTAGTCATTGGCGAGCCTAGACCGAATGTAAACAAACCCCACCTGGGAAAAAAATCCAGCGTGGGTCCTCTTTGTGTACAGAGCTCAGTTACCCGGCGGACACCATGGCGAGCGCATCACGTTCCGACGACCGACCCCGCCCAGCGAGACGTTCCTCGAGACCTCTGACCGAGGACGAAATTAATCGTAGTTTGTTCCCGGATGGTGATGAGTCTGATATAGACGACTCAGACTTTGATCATGACTACACACAGCCCTCAGAGGTGGATACAACCGACGACGAGTGTGAACATGCTGGCTCCACCAGGGTAAGGCCTAGCATCTCGCCCATGCCTCCTCGCCCTCACTCGACCCCAATTTGTGCGAGACCACACAGATCATGTGCTCCCTTGCAAGATATTGATGTTTTGCTCGACGATTCTGAAGAAGGTGAATCGTTTTCCGGTTTTAGTGACTTAGAATCGGAAAATAGTGTCGCTAGTGCCAGTGGAGGAGTGTGTGGTGTTGCCAAGCGACAATTTGTCGCGTCAGCAGCATCTGGCCAAGCCATGCGGCACCGCATGGCACCACATGAACAAAGACCCTCAACATCGAGGAATTTTCCATCACCGTCCATGCCCGCCCCTACTGTTCCTATACCTGCTTCAGCTCCTGGTACACGGTTTCCTCGCCGTGGTGCCGCTATTGGCTCTAGAAAGACACCCGGTGTTTTTGTGTGGAGTGATGGGACAGATTTTGTTCCACAAATTCCTGTTTTTGATAATTCGGATGTTGGAATTACAGATATTTTCCCTGATAAAGGTGCAGATATGTGTGAAATGGACTATTTTACTGCATATTTTGATGAGCCGCTAATGGAACATCTTGTTCAGGAGACGAACAAATATGCGAGTGATCTCATTGGTGAGGAGGAGTTATCTGATTTTTCACGTTTGCAGCGATGGAAAGATACGACTGTAGGTGAAATGTATGTGTTTTTGGCACTGTGTATGTTGATGAAACATTGTGTCAAACACGTAATCGACCATTACTGGAGTAAAGACCATACTGTTCCCACACCAATGTTCGGTAAATATATGTCTCGAGACCGATTTGCGAAATCCTCAGGTGTCTTCACTTTGCAAATGATGAAGACAGGAATGATGATGATAGGCTTTGGAAGGTAAGGCACGTACTGAATGAACTTATCGGAAAGTACAGGGATTTCTACGTACCAGCTCAAAAGCTTGTGATTGATGAATCCCTTGTGCTTTTCAAAGGACGTCTTGCCTTCAAGCAGTATATTCCATCCAAACGCCGCAGATTTGGATTGAAATTCTTTGTACTCTGTGACTGTGAAACAGGAATTGTGTTACATATGATAATGTATACGGGTACAAATGTAGACATTCCTGCTAATGACCAACATGGCTTCTCAGGTAGTGTTGTGAAGTCACTGCTTGCGCCATATCTGAACAAGGGCCACATATTATACACAGATAACTATTATACCAGTCCCTTGCTAACTAGGTTCTTGCTTGATAATAGAACTGGAGTGTGTGGCACAGTGAAGGCAAAACGAAGGGAAATGCCAGTGTTTCCAGGTGCTATGCAGGTTGGTGATTGCGAGCTCAGAAAAACAGGTGGAATACTATCAGTGCGGTGGAAAGACAGGCGTGAAGTGAACATGTTGACCACCATTCATGCTGGAACAATTCTGGACAGTGGCAAGGTGAACAGAACCACCAGAGAAATAATCTATAAGCCAGATTGTGTCTTGGACTATAACATCAACATGCGTTTGGTTGATAAATGTGATATGATGGTGGGAGCAGTGGAGTGTGTACG
>WNGS01101649.1:26885-37493 GCA_020271785.1 Procambarus virginalis
GATCAACCATCTATAGAAAAGGTGCATGCTTGTGATTTGATGAATCGCCACATTAAAATTGATCCACACCAAAAGCTCTTGTTTGAGACATGACGAACGACTGGCATGTGAGGAACACAAATATACCAGTTGCGTTGCTCCTGGGAGTATGGGTTCGAGTCACTTCTGGGGTGTGAGTTTTCAGTTGTATCTAGTCCTGGGGACCATTCAGGCTTGTTTGCATTTGTGTTCCTCACGTGTTGCCCCAAAAAATGAGGTGATTTGATAAAATGCTATGCCCAAGATTACCATCCGAGTGCCGGCGGGGAAGTGGTTCATATAGCCTCGGCTATCACTTCCTTATGTCCGGTCGTGATGGTCAAGTGGTTTAAGGCGTCCCTGTACATACCAGTTGCGTTGCTCCTGGGAGTATTGGTTCGAGTCACTTCTGGGGTGTGAGTTTTCAGTTGTATCTAGTCCTGGGGACCATTCAGGCTTGTTTGCATTTGTGTTCCTCACGTGTTGCCCCAAAAAATAAGGTGATTTGATAAAATGCTATGCCCAAGATTACCATCCGAGTGCCGGCGGGGAAGTGGTTCATATAGCCTCGGCTATCACTTCCTTATGTCCGGTCGTGATGGTCAAGTGGTTTAAGGTGTCCCTGTACATACCAGTTACGTTGCTCCTGGGAGTATGGGTTCGAGTCACTTTTGGGGTGTGAGTTTTCAGTTGTATCTAGTCCTGGGGACCATTCAGGCTTGTTTGCATATATATATATATATATATATATATATATATATATATATATATATATATATATATATATATATATATATATATATATATATATATGTCCATCTGTTTTAACCCGGTTTATAAATTCTTTAATGTTGGGATGTGTCATTTGATAATAACAATTTTCAAACTGTAATCCTTTATATATATATTAGAAACATATATAAATAATTATAAAATAGTACCACACATTTTATCCAAATAACTTTTGTCAAAATTACTTTTCCCAAGACATAGAAAGTATGGAGCTAATTCAATCATACAAGGAGAACACACACTTAAATACTTACGATGATCACCCACAAAATTATTTGGTTTACGCCAATTAAACCGAAATGATATCTTGGCTGTACGATAATTACAAAGAGTACAGGATGATGTTTGTAATTCTATTTTATTAGCCTGAGACATTAAAAAAACAAGACCTTTAAATGTATCATTTCTAAATGGTGATACACTCAGTCCCGCAATTATCACATCGATTCCACAACCTTGACATACATGAACAAATTCAGTTAAATTTTCTGGATAAAACAAATGAGCATCGTCGATAAAAATAGTATCAAAGTGAAGAATATAGTCTTTATAATCTAAATAAGTTTCACTTCAGATTTGGATTTCAGTCTGAATTATTGATCGACATTTTATTTGTTTTAATTGTACACATCTAGGCAAAATCAAGATGGTTTTATTTTTATTTTCTCCACAATGTGTTTGAGTAAGTTGCAAAAGTCGAGACGATTTTCCTGAGGCCATTAAACCAGTAATAACTGTCAACGTACCCTCTCGGTTTTTGGGTTTATTAAACAAACTGACAATAGTTTTGAATTTATCCAAATCCAATGACTCTCTATGGTGGTGGTCTTTAGAAATATCTTCAGGCGAGTTTTGTATTTCCCAAAGCTCTTTTACTGATGTTCCATTGAATGAGTAATCCAAATAGGTATATGGAATCCGATTATGGGAAATGGGATGTTCCTTAATTATTTCATCCATGTGGCTAACATCAAAATCCAACAAAGTCTTATCAAACTTATATATAAGCAATGATTTTCTAACATCTTTCAATGTAAGAGAACCTGTCAAAATAGAATTTAGTATTGATTCACTTAGATTACAAAGAAGTATAATATGGGCATTGCGAAATTCAGATTCCAAATGACCATATTCCTCATGCTCAGGCTCCATTGGATCATATATCCAGATAGGGGATACCGCATTTGCAGTTAGACGAATATCATCCTTAATTTGCACACAATTGTAACCCATACACAAACTGTAAATCTTAACTTGGGGTATGTCCAAAAAACAATTGTCAGCATAATAAATAATTTCCTTTCCTAGTCGGTCTATTAATTCAGTTGGAGATTTAATAAGGTTGGATTTAGTATCATCTGCCATGATTATGAGATTCCCCAGTCCGAGCTCAATTCAGGACAGCTGGAATAATTAGAACTTATAGTTTTGATACATACCTTTTATATATTTATCATATTAAAAAATCTTATTCTAAACATGAATAGTTCTTCTAATAATCTAATAAATTTTAAAGTTGTTGGGAATGATATGATTACTAACCCTTTGCAGTTTCCTATCAATTCTACTGATGACCTTACCAAATTTTTAAATACTACGTTAATTCCGGGAAATTTACCCATTCTTTCAGATAATGATACATTAAATTATGTTACCAAAGAAACTCTAGAATCTCTTATTAATTCTTTGACACAGCTATTGATTAGTCTTCCTGTTTTCCCTGCCAGACCAGCTTTAGAATGGACTAAAAATGTAGAGAATGAAGTTATTTTAAATATAATTGACGATTACATTAAAAATTGTCAGCATCTAAATGAAGAAACTCATTTAAAAGAATCAACAAAGAGGGCTGAAGAAATCAGTAAATTATTTGACGAAAAACTAAAAAATCTTACAAATTCTGCACAAACAATCCCACCCATAATATATGCACAACCACCTCCACCACCACCAACCCAACTACCCCTACATACACACTCTTCATTCCATTATTTACCCCATCAACAATACCCTAGTTCCTATTATCAATGTCAGTGTCAATATACCCCCACTTCTCCTTACTGTTATTATCATTCCCATCCTCATCCAACAAGTGTTGTTACCCCTTCTCCTCCTCCCCCCCCCCCCTCCCTCTCCCACTCCCACTGTCAACCCCACCCATACTCATCCAAATCCTTATATACCCCAATCTCTCAATACCCAATTACCATTCACCTCTCAGTCATCACCACAGCAGCAAACATCCCAATCCTCCCCACCACCACAATCTTCCTAAAATGGCAGATGTATTGAAAAGACAAAAAATTAATCTTCCTTTTTGGCCCATGATATGTATATATATGTTGAATATTCATTACATGAGACAAATGTAAATATTCCTGTAGATGACCGGGAAAGCATATTCTACATATCTAACAAGGGAGTTGGTATGAGTCAACAGAACAAGAAAACTGGAAATTATTGTCGAATTGTAAAACTTGCCATATATAATTCGAATGATAAAAAATTGTAGAAAAATGTTCCAACCAGTACTCTTCGCCAGGTTTTATTGCTGGTTATGAGGTGATTGAATGCCTATTGTTTGCTGCTAAAACCATTGCTACTGAACACAATGTTTTTTCCATAATTCAACGCCCAGTTTTCATTGTATGTAATGAAAGATTAATTATTGATATTTTGCATTATATTATAACAAGTCTAATGATCAACGATATATGGTGTAATGAATGGAATTGTGTTCCTAAAGCTAAAGATAAAATCAAGATCATATTATGGGCATTTACAAATTTATCTGATTGGATGGAAGCCAAACGTTTATTTAAAACTGCTATTGTTCATAATTCCAAATTAAAATACTCTAATACGATCAACCTATCCCAGTTAAATTTTTGTAAACTCCAAGATATTTTACCCAGTTACTATAAAAATGCAAAAGATAAAGTAAGTCGCGAAAAGAGACATGCCTATATAATTAATCGGCATAAACAACCATTGTAATAAAGCCTATAATATATGTGAATTTCAATCCTCAAGATGAATTTGGGACAAATATTACTACTCAATACAATAATTGTCTTAAGGTTTTTAACAGGTAATAAATAATTACTTATTATTTATTTAATTTTATACTTTTAGTTAAAACTTTTATGTGGTTATTTGAATATAAATTTAGTGATGATGGATTACTTTGCCCTAATGATTTATAATATCGGGCACTATGAACTGCTTCATATATTATTATTTTAAACAGAAATAAATAGTCTTCGTATGTTACAGAATCCCCCCACTCCTGCCATATTATTGCTTCATTTTTAGTTGAACGACATCTTTTCATTTGATTAAAAATTGAAACAAGATCTGTTTCTTCATGTAAAATGGCGTTTTTTAAAATTTCATGTTTACTATTTGTCCAACAAGATATGAGACCTAAGTTATAGTCACTTCCAAAAAATATAAAATACAATACTGTTAAACTAAATAGTTGTTGAGAATTTATATTTAACTTAACCATAATATGATTATAATTATTTAATCCAATATATGATTGTCCATTATAAGGTGGAATAACCAACATAACACGATCATCCTCTCGAAGAATGTACATTGCTGATATATCAGAGTCATTACTTATAATTATGTAACGGGAATTTTTATTTAAAATTTTATTAATAAAACGAAATAGAGTTATTTCACCCTCATTTCGTTGATCAAAAGGTAATGATTCAGTTGATAATAGAAATATGGTATTAGGATATTGAATGTCCATTTTTTTTTTATCATTGCAATTGTACATGTTTCTAAGGATAATTTTTCATGGGGAGAAAGAATGGAAAAGGGGTCAGATTTTCGTTGATTGCTACGATTTTTTGTAAAGAGAGACTTTCCATCCATAACAAAGTGTATTATCATATTATTACAAGTTCTTCCTTCATTATTATTATTATTATTATTATTATTATTATTATTATTATTATTATTATTATCATCATTATCATCGGTGTTATTGTTACTTAGTAAATTCATGAGAATATCACAATAGGCACAAATTATATTACATACTTTTTGGGCAGAAGCATTGATATCAATTGTTCCAACTTGTTTCCCTTTTATGGTATGTGCATGGAAAAAAACAGAACCATCAATCCCAATATATTTTAATTGGTTAAGACCTGAAGGAAAGAATTTCTTCAAATATTGATTTAGCTCTTTGTCATTTTGAACTGTTAACATTATCTTGGTATTAGTTAAACATTTGTTGAAGAAATGAAGACCCATATTATTGTATAAAAAATAAGCTTTTGTAAGTTCTTATATAATAGTTGATGAAAAATATATATAAATTATATTTTTAAATTAATGCTTTATTTCCAGAATCATCGGGTGAATGAAAGAATAACCATCTCCAGAAGAAACATGTGAAAATGAACAAATTTAAAAAAAAAATTGTTTTAAAATCGAAAAAATGGGTAAAAAACTGTAAACAGTTAGAAAAAATCAACACAGAAACACGTAGAAAATTGAATGAGAAAGGAGAAGAACGTGTAGAGACAGGTAGAAAATTAAATGAGAAAGGAAAAGAACGGGTAGAGATTGGTAGAAAATTGAATGAGAAAGGAAAAGAACGTGTAGAGATTGGTAGAAAATTGAATGAGAAAGGAGAAGAACGTGTAGAGACAGGTAGAAAATTGAATGAGAAAGGAAAAGAACGTGTAGAGATTGGTAGAAAATTGAATGAGAAAGGAAAAGAACGTGTAGAGATTGGTAGAAAATTGAATGAGAAGGAAAAGAACGTGTAGAGACAGGTAGAAAATTGAATGAGAAAGGAAAAGAACGTGTAGAGATTGGTAGAAAATTGAATGAGAAAGGAAAAGAACGTGTAGAGATTGGTAGAAAATTGAATGAGAAAGGAGAAGAACGTGTAGAGACATGTAGAAAAGGGAAGAAGTTTTCTAAAGAACTAAATCTAGAGTCCCAGAATTACACGGAGATCGGAAGGAATCATTGTGACACAATAAGGAGGCACTGCTTTGAAGACCTAAGTTTAATCAATAGAAGAAAGACCAGAGTCCCCACGACCCAAGAAGACGGGAAGAAGTCTTCTAAAGAACAAAATCTAGAGCCCCGGAAAAGTGTAAGAAGGACAGGAGGTCCCATTGAAGACCGACAGACGTCCCAAGAAGACGGAAGAAGTCTTCTAAAGAACAAAATCTAGAGCCCCGGAAAAGTGTAACCAACTTAAGAAGGACAGGAGGCCCCATTGAAGACCGACAGACGTCCCAAGAAGACGGGAAGAAGCGAAAACGGACGTTTTCTAAAAAACAAAATCAAGAGGTAAATGAAGAAGTTAAACTAAAATCTGTAAATTTTCTAGAAAAGATTAACCCCCCAAATATAAAAGAAAAATATATTGGGTGTTGTTGTCTACATGATAAACAGTTTGCTATTGTAGACAAAAGAATTGGGATCCTAAATAAGAGTTTGGATCTTATAAATAAAAGATTGGATATTGTTATGGAAAGTCATAGAGACAAAAGAATTAAGATTCTAAATAAGGAATTAAATAATGTAAATGACAATTACATATATTTGAAAGAGAGAAAGAAGAATTAAGATCCTAAATATGATATTGGATAAATAATTTAAATGAGAAATTGGATATTTTGAAAGTCATAGAGATTTTACATTATTAGATGGGCTAGTAGTAGTATATAGTACAAAAGAAGTATGTATATGAACCATTAACACAAAGAGGAGCAAAAGAATAAGTAACAAAAATGGTAGAGTTATATGAAATAATACCTAATTCTGAAATAGATAATTTTACTTCTATGTTTCTTACAACAGATTTAAGGGATATATTTATGAACAAATATTCTTCAATGATTAATTTTGATATGTGTATTAGAGATATGGTATGGGAGTTATGTGCTACTCCACTTATTCCAACTTATGTCCAAAAAGAAATTGAGGATTTGTTGTTAACAAAAGCCATTCAAGAAAAATGTATAAATGATGCTGATTTAAAATTTATTCTTCTAATTTATTTATTTATTTATTTATAAGATCAAAGAACTGAAAAGGATAAAAAAGTTTATATTAGGGTTGAGGAATTTACCAATTTTTTATGGAATAAAGTTAAAATTAACACTTTCGCGCTTAGCGGACGAGCGTTAGCGTCCAATCTTTTTCTCCTGATTCTGCCCTCCGGACTAGCGCATGCGTCGAATGGTTAAATAATTGTAAAAATTTTATGTTTTATGCGATTTTCTTTTAGTAAGTCTCAAAATGTTCTCCATGAAATTCCCGTTTTCCCTCACCGACCACATGGCATCTCAGCCGACCCGGTCACGTGGTCGGCCTATTGTATTGTTGTCACTCGAAGTGCCCACACGCATCTCCCCTCTCGCGGCGTACGTGACCTCTTTTACGCATATATTTTCTTTCTCGTGTTATTCAAACTGATTCAATACCTTCACCATGGATGCTGCACAAGGAACACGCAGTGGAACGGCAAAAAGAGGTAGGAAATTGAAGAAAGAAGAACATATCGCAATGATTTACGATAAGTATCGTAGGGTAAAGCTCACTCCCTCAAAGATTCCTGATGTTGTTGAGGCTTTTTCTGAATCAGAGGATGATATTGAGGTTGACGAACCTGAATGTGACGTTACATATCATGTTTCCTCAACTGAACAAGAAACTTCTAGTGAAACTGAGGATGAGGGAGCCGCATCTCCGCCACGCGGAAAACGAACGTGTCCGGTACCAAAGCGTGCTAAGCTTAGTGATCAGTGGTCTCGTAGCAACACTCCTCCTATCGTTGGTGACTTTTCTGCTAAGCCAGGCCTAACGATTCCAACACCTACATCTGCATTGAAGTTTATACAACTATTTTTCACGAGAGCATTGGTGGAGTACTTAGCATATGAAACAAATTTGTATGCCACACACATCATACATCGCTTTGCTGCCTCATCAAGGAGAAGTTGGAAAGCAGTGTCTGTGAAAGAAATGGCACGATATTTGGGTCTGTGTATACTGATGGGAATAAACAAGCTGCCTACAATGAGGATGTACTGGCAGTCAAATCAAAAGTGGCATAACCGATACTTCAGCTTGTTTATGTCGTCTCCGCGGTTCCAAAATATTTCTAAGTTCTTTCATATGTATAACAAGAAAGCAGTGCCAGTGAATAATAGTGACAGACTGTTGAAAGTGAGACCAGTGATGGAATATTTGACCGAGAAATTTACGTCTGTGTACATTCCAAATAAAGAATTGAGTCTTGATGAGGGTACAATGGCATGGCGTGGCCGCCTCTCTTTCAAGGTGTACAATCCCAACAAGCCTGATAAATATGGTGTCAAATTGTATATGTTGGCTGAAGCCACATCAGGCTACATATATAACTTTGATGTGTATTGTGGTATAGGTAAAACTACTGTTGAAACAGTCACGGGGTTGATGGCACCCCTACTCAACAAGGGTTATCATCTGTATATGGATAACTACTATAACTCAGTTACCCTGACAGAAAAATTACGCGAGTCGGGTGTTTACACATGTGGAACACTTAGACTCCAACGTGGTGCCCCTAAGGATCTTCAACAACTGGTAAAGGGTAAAATGGCAACAGACACCACCGTGTACATGCGTCATGATAACACATTTATTATAGTGTGGAAGGACAAGCGGCCCGTGTCTATCATCACCAATCTCCATAATGCCGAGACTAGTTTAGTTCGGCGCAGGCGACGCATTCGTAAACCTAACGGGAGAACTGGACTCGAAATTGTGAAAATGAACAAACCCAATGCCATAATTGATTACAATAAGTTCATGAAAGGTGTTGATCATTTCGATCAAATGGTCAAGTATTATGAGTTTACCAGAAAAACACACAAATGGACCAAGAAGATAACTTTTTATTTTCTGCAAATGGCATTGCACAATGCATTGCGTTGTACTCCCACTTTTCAACGGACGTGAAGAAACTAACATTTTTAGAGTTTGTCTCAATAGCAATAGATGCCTTACCCGGCCCATCTGGTGCGAGGCGGCCTCTCTTCACATCAACACCTCAAGCTCAGTCCTCGTCAGCAAATTCGGAACAGGACGTTGATGACATGGAACCACTCGACGCGACTGATTTCACTGAAGATTCAGTCACAAGTGTTGTCGTTCCTCAAGAAGGCAATACTAGTGAAGATGATATAAAAACCAGACGAATTGTAGATTCAGACCAACGTCTGAACTACAAGTTGACGCACGAGATCATAGATCTGGATAAACGTAAAAGGTGCCGTGTTTGTACCAAGTCTGGCAGAAGGAGGGACGTGAGATTGGCGTGTAAAACTTGTGATGTGGCACTTTGCGCTGTACCTTGCTACACAAGGTATCACCGAAACAAAGTGTATTGGGATAAAAAATAACCACCTGCAACAGCTTCACTCCACCTACGAAACATCTGTTGAGCAACTTCAGGATCTGAAGCCTGAAGAAGGTGGAGTGAAGAAAAAATGCTCAACTGTTGTTCTACAAACAACATAGACATGGTAAGTACACCTACTTTGAATTTTATTTATCATCAATCAGCTATTTTATTATATACGTATTGTAGAGAATTTATTTGCGAATGTTTTGGTACCAAAATGAATATTGTATCACATAAACTTCTATGAGTAAGCCGGGAAAAACACAAAGTATTTTTTCGGGTGTGGCGGATGTTGCTCTGGGTGTGGCGGGTGGGTTTCAGTGGGTTTCCTTTAGCCGTTCTGATTGCCAAGACGTGGCAAATATTTTTATTTTATATGTATATGTCTGTGTAGGAAATTTTACTGCGATCATTGTCATACAAATAATAAAGTGTTTAAACAAGTATAAACTCGACAAACATGCAAGGAACGAAAACATTGTGTTTATTTTTGCCGCGCACGCATAGTGAGCCACTTTGGTTTATCTTTGTCGCTTCGCGTACATATGATTTGTAAACTTTTTATACATTTCTTCTTATAGAAAATTTTATTGCGCACACATTGCTACGAAAAAGAAATACGTACATAGAATATTATAGTCACGACACGTATAAATGTATAAACATTCTACGCGTGATTGCCCGCTTGTGTTTTCGGCAGTGCGCTCGCGGCTAACTCCTCGTCAACTTCCCACACTCTTGCGGGTGGGCAACAACATTGATTATACATTCATATGCATATGTCCGTATAGAGAATTTTATTGCGGTTCCAATGATACCATAATCAACGATGTAGGATAAATGTGGTCATCGCAATCATTAAGAGAGTGGAAACATTTTGTTGATGTTTGGCGCTCTCGCCAAGTGATCCCAATACATTTTTATTTGGTGTTGATATTCCTTGTGCTTTGGCAGTATTTTATATGTATGTTCTTATAGAGAATTCTATTGCGAACACAGTGATACCAAATTTAAATACGTAGGTCTACAAATAGTGTCAGGACAGTAAAAAGAGTATACACTTTTCGCCCGTACCGCTTAAGCGCGCGAGACGCCGAAAGCACTTAGGGTAAGTTTTTTTACGCTTCGCCGAAAGCGCTAAAGTGAATATTTCACTTTCCCGCTTTTATAACAAGCCGGGTCGTTATAAGTGGTTCTTACGGTTCCGCACTTTAACTAGTATCCCAGTTAAAATAAAAAATATTTGTATAAAATCCATTTTTGCTTCGATTTTCTTGGGGATAGTTTAGAAATGTTCGCCATGAAATGTACGTTTTCTCTAATAACAGAAGAGCTTTTAAGAAAATGTCATGGCAGTGAATCTT